>JAEIGD010000112.1:0-212093 GCA_018903425.1 Zaprionus nigranus | reverse complement strand
GATGATGCGTTGATGTTGTCCAGCATTTGTTGTTGCTGTAGCTACGGTTCGCATCGGTTCTTCTTGCGGTATTCTTTGACAAAATGATGAAAAAGGCACAAGGAACTTGTGCTTTGTCGAGAGCAGCACGCAAAGTGTTGACCCCGTCATCGGGATTGGCTTCCAATTAATTAATAACCGCCTTTTTGTCAGTCATAAGCTCATTCAGCTCACTCACAGCATTGACAAGCTGGAGAGCAGCACCGAAATTTAATTAACGCCAGAGTATGTGATATAGCGAAAGTACGTTCCCCCTTTGGAACTTTACCAGCAAGTTTTCAGAGTGCTTTTTGCGTAAATATGCTTGCGAATTAGTAAAAGACATCTCAGACTGGCTTCGCGCTCATAAGTAAGTACGCTGGCAAATTCCCAGGCTCTACTTTATGCCAAACGAGGAGGAAGAGGAAGCCCTTTCTATCTGCCGTTGAGGATCTTAAGCGCCCTGCGGCTTTGAGTTTAAGTGGTAGGCGAGTCGAGGAACTGTCAGCCGACAGCAGGCAGGCAGGCCCAGCTCATATAATTAGGTTTGAACGCTCGCAATTACAGCCCCAACCAGCAGCCACGCCCAACTCGCCCATTCCCTCTGGCCTGGAGTAGTTCACAATAGTGTGTGTGGGTTGCCAGAGTTGTGGGCTGTGTTGTTCCTGCTCCACCATTAACAATCGCTTGGCACAAACAAAGACAAAGACAATTTTCGGGCCAGCTTACTGGCCTAAAAAAACAGTCCCGAAATAACAATCGAAAGTAAATTGCGAATGTAAATTTTGCGTAACGAAATAATGCTACAACAAGAATAAATTCATTAGATATGCCTGCAAGAAGAGTTGCCTGAAAGTTTCCAGGGTTTGTGCCAAGTTTAAAGTAAGAAGTTTTCTCTTAAAGAGCTTAAATTGTTTGCTCTTTCTCGACACAATGGAAACAGTTGAGCCATAAGTTGGCTAAGCACATATTATTACACAGCACACATGCCCATATACGATGCGAAATATGTGCGATATGTTTGCTGTGCTGGCATAAAAGAACACAACAGCAGAGGCGCGTGGTGGGCAGCTACCCCGATAAGTATGCTACACTTTTTTGCAGCCCATATTTTTAATGCCTCGCGCAGCTGTTGTCGGGCCCAACGCGCAATTCGCTGCTGTCCAACGGTCACTGGAGAGCTTTTCATTTCCCGAAAACGCGTCGTCTGTCCCTGGCAGCAACAACGAACCCTCACTCCCAAGTGTTGCCTTAAGTGCTACGCGGCTGCGAAGGAAAAAACTCAAGCCTGGTTAGAAGAGCAGAGGAGAAGCAAAAGGAGCACACGGCAATGTGGCGACTTGTTGTCGTTGTCGTCGTCGTCATCACCACATGGTGCTGACAGTGTGTCGAGTTATGCGGCGACTGCACTTGTTCAGATTTTGACACGCCACTGATGCCAGCCGCAGGCAAAAGGGGCGTGGTATGAACACCACAAGCAGGAAAAGAGATGAGGAGATAACACGCATGTGAATGGATTTTCATTCTCAAATATTGATTTTATGCACAAATCGAGCCCCCAAATGCTAATTTACAATTTGTATGCAGGCAAAGCAGGAACCGGAGCAGAAGCGGAAGAAGAGTGAGAGAAAGGAAGATGAAAAGGAGGAGACAAGCAAAGAGCCACCTTACGAGGGTCGCTTTATGTCATTCATATTGAACTAACCAAGAAATTGCTGCAAATGAGCCAGGCTCGGCAAATACACATCCGGCACCTGGGGCAGCTGCTTGGCATCGCCGCTCTTGCGTACTTGTTCCACATCCTTCAGTGTGCTGATGCCGGTGCCGACCAGCATGGACTGAAAGCCACTATTGTAGGCAAAAGCAATATCGGTGCGTAGACTAGGTAGAAAGGGGAAGAAGAGACTTTAACTGAAAACTCATTTCGGATTAGTTTCGGTTCATACTTATCGCCAATCATGAGCGTTGTCTCCGGATTGATGAGGCCACAGCTCTTGGGCTCCTCCAAAATGAATGGATTCGGCTTGCCCAGTATGAGGGGCTTGCGTCCGCTTATCGCCTTGATGGCAGCAACCATGCCGCCTGCACCGACCAGCACACGTCCAGTGGCAACGGGATAGGCCCCGTCCAGGCAGGTGGCCAGAAATATCACACTATCATTGTCTCTGAGATAGGCACAGGCCCGCATTATGGTCTGTACATTGAAGTTATCGTCCTTGCCCACCACAACGGCACCCACCTGCGGATCCACCTTCAGTTGCTGGGCAAACTCATACATGGGTACATTAGGCACTACGGGCTCCAAGCAGAAGGCACAAATTTTGTTCTTGCGCAGCTCATCCTTTATGACCGCATCGCCAACCACATATACTTTTCTGTTAAAGTTTTTCGATTTTAAGTATTTCGAAACAGATTGTGCAGAAGAGAATATATGGTTATCGTCGACTTCGAAACCATGGCCGATCGCACGCTTCATCAGTGTTTCCGTCGTTTGGCTAGAGTTGTTCGTCACAATCATAAGAGTGCGTCCCATGGACTTCAACATGTTAAATGCTTCCACAGCCCCGTTTAATGCCTTGTCGAAATTCCACAGTACTCCGTCAGCATCGAATATCACCGTCTCCAAGAGGTCAAACCATTTCTGAACCCGCTGTTTGGGTTGTTTCATCAGATTGGTGCAGGTCTGTTTGAACATTATGTGGGCACTTGTTCTCACTGTGATTCGAATTACTATTTCTAAATAGGGTACAGTGTTGAAAACTAAATCATGGACAATGAGACGAATTCCAGAATTTTTATGATTTTTTAAAGTGACAGAAGTTGTTAATGATGAAGAGAACAGTACAATACAATTTTATCTTAATTATTATAATCAGGGTGAACCTACGTGGTAAATGAAAGTTTTTATCAGTTGTGAAATTAATATACTTTAAAGAGATCTTGAACTAGAGTGACCGTGTTATATCTGCAATTATGGGTTACCATGAGTTGATTTTAGATCTTCATGGGAATTGATTGAATAAATGAAAAAACTCTCAATAGACTACAAGGGTGGCCATAGTAGCGATATTGAATTGTGTAGATTAAATTTAGTACTGAAACCAAATTCTACGAATTTTAATTGATATTTTTGAATCAAATGACATTAGTTGTTACTGATAAAGTTGATAGTAAAACTTTATTCTAAAAAAAAATGATAAGTAAAGTGCAAACTTCAATTAGAGTGACCATATTATGATAATCTCCATTTATGGGTTAAAATGAGAAAGAAAAAAAGATCTTAATGGGAATTAATTGAATAAAACTTAAACTTAAAAATCTCAAGTTAGAGTGACCATAATGTGACAATCTCCATTTATGGGTTACGATTAATTGAAATGCGATCTTCATGAGAATTAAATAAATACAAATTAAATTAAATAAAATTACTCTCAATAGAAATACAAGGGTGATCATAATGTGGGCTTTCTATAATGAGTAATAATAATTTATTTCTTAGCTACATTCTTAAAATATCGTATTTATACGATATACCCTATTCAAGTAATAATTTAGTACATTCGTTAGTTCCGAAAACGATTCCTGACTATCCATTCCTGGAAGGTAAAAACTTCAGCAAATCTGATAATCTACTCAGATACAAATCTGGCACTTGCTGGTACATTCGAGGCTTCTTAGACTCCTGCGCCGCGTAAATGTCATCCAAACTGTTCACTCCAGTTCCCACTAGGAGTGTCTGAAACCCGAAATTGTAGCCAAACTGAATGTCAGTGGACATGCTGAGGAAAGACCGATATTAGTCAGGTAATCTTTTGAATATACACAGAACCACTCACGTATCACCCACCACGAGGGTACGATCCGGTTTGATGATTCCATCGCGTATCTGCCTCAATAGCATAAAAGTGCTTGGCTTGCCGCAATTAACAGCTGTTCGATTAGTTACTGCCTCTATAGCGGCCACCATGACGCCAGCCCCGGGATAGAAACGAGTCTCACTCGCCGGAAGTCGTAAGTCACGATTAGTGGTCAACAACAGAATCTGCGGACTCTGAAGGTAACAGGCCGCAACAGTTAGCTTAAGTATGCCAAAGTCAGAGTCTACGCCCACAGCGACAGCGCCCACATCTTCATCGAGCTTCATCATCTTGACGTGCTCCCTCATCGTGGGAGCCAGCAACTTGTCCTCCTTCGTCGTCACCGACTCAATGCCCTCCACTTTTAGCTCATCACATATACCCTGGCCGCCAATGACATAAACCTTCTGTTTAAACCTGCGCTCCTTCAAATATCGCGCGAGGGCCATGCTGGACGATAGCATCTCGTTGTCGTTGATCAACAATTCCATTTGTTGGGCCTTCTTTGCCAGGAGGGCACACGATATCGCCGAATGGTTCGTGCATATGAAAGCCTTCTTGCCCATCGCACGCAGTGCATTGAACGTCTGCGGGGCCCCCCTCGATTGCCTTGTCATGGAGCCACAGCACCCCCTCCGCATCGAAGATGATCGTGTCGAAGGTCTTCAGCCATTGCTGCACACTAAACTTGTTCAGTGTCAGCAGCTGGCATACTCCCTTCCTGATCACCATGCTGGGCATGAGTCGATTCATATCTACGGTTTAAAACACAGAATTTTATGGCAAAATGTATATGTACTATATATTATATTTTCTTGTCTACTCAGGTATGTCCACTCTTAAATACAATACAGCATATACACCATGAAATTTCTAGTAAGGCTTGCTATGAATTTTGAATACTTTTTCCAAATAAGTTTTATTCTCGTATGTGTATGTTACATTTTTTACGGAATCATCTGACTAAACATAATATTTATTTTTACATATCATACTAGTTTTGAAAAAAAGACAGTATTAGAAAATATTGTGTAAAACATTTAAAGATTATAATATATAGTAATAATGAGCTTAAACCCTAATTAGTTTAATGCTTCTAGAGTCGTTTGCTGAGTTGACATTTAATAAATAAGCAAATTAATAATGAAATAAGTAAATCTATAAATACTATAGAAACATGCCTTTAAGACAAACACTTTTTTATTTTTTTCTTATTTTTTTTAGAATTTAGAATCAGTTAATGTTTAAAATGAAGACATTCATAGTGTTGTTCTCGCCAGGGACATGAATCCGGAATCCCTGTTTAGTTGCAAATGTGTAGATCATTGAAATACCTGGGAGCATCTCCGCACCCTTAAGGATCTCAAACACTGGGTCTACTCATCACCACTTGATAAGGCCTAGAAGGAATGTCGACGAGGTGATGCTCTTTCAGTTGGTGGACCTGAGAACGAATAGATTGAAGGTCAGCTGGTTACAGTGCCTCTCAATTTTTTCTAGTTGTTTGATGACGAATCTGCTGACTTCTTAACTTACTAGGTAGTATTTGGTTCCTTTCTTAGTACAGAGCGCTTATGATATTTTGATGCTGCACGCCGCACTGAATTCCGTATGTCCACATTGGCTTCACAATAGTTTTATAAAGCAAAACCTTATACTCAAGACTGAACTACAAACTATAGCCGAGGAGCCACCTCGGTTAGATATGAAACAGATTGACAAAGATTGGTAAGTCTCAGCCTGATGTAACTGTTGGAATAAATGTGTATGTCTTGATATGTAATGTTAATTAGCATAAGAGTAAATCAGCTGTTCTGTAAATGCATTATATAGTGTTGATTAACATAATGAAGTCATTTGTCCACTTGCTCATAAAATGTAAAGAAGAAAGGAAGTGCACGCAGCACAAGCTCATTAAGTTAAATAAAATAATATATTATAAATAAACAAATCCAGTTTATTATCAACATGGTAGCAGAGCAAGGTTACTCAAATAAATCCAAGGTTAATGAAATAAATCCAAAGTCAATACTAGTCAATCCAAGTTTGACAAAAATTGTGAAAATAAAAACGTGAAAAATAAAGCGCAATAAGGAAAAAGTTTGAAAGACAGAAAACAATATTAAAAGTGCGAAATATTAAAAAATACTAATCCGATAACAAAACTTTTGATAAATATTAAATTAATAAAGTGAAAAACATTAAAAACATAAACTAAAAAGGTTCGATGGCAACAGATTAAAATTTAACAAAAAAGTTCCTGTGCACGCTTTGATAAATTACATGGAAATAGAAAAGTGTGACCCATCAATATGAAAATGAGCAAAAATGTATGAAGTTGAAAATATCTCTTTCAAGTAGAGTACAAACATATTAAAAGTGAAACGGAAAAAATGAGTGCACACGCGAAAATCGAAGACATTGCTATGCCCATATTCCATGCAGTAAATTTTGAAAGCTGGAAGTTCAGACTAATGACAATACTAGAATACAAAGAGTGCAAAGAACCAGCAGTGCGAATTAGAACAACGGAAGACAGTGAAACATCATGGAAGAAAACAGATTTAAAAGCAAAAACAATTTTAATAAGTACAATATCAGATAAACAGTTGGAATATGTGAGTGAGTGCGAAACGACATTAGAAATTATGAACAAATTAAACGAAATGTATTTGACAAAGTCAACAGCCCTGCAAATATTGTGCAGAGGGAAAATAGAAGAAATAAAACTAAAAGACTACGAAATAGTGGAAGAATTCTTTATTGAATTCGAGAAAGCGGTGAATAAATTGGTAAAAACGCTGGAGGTACCATGGACGAAAATGAAAAAAATGCGGTATTAGTTAAAAGCGTTACCAACAAGCTACAGTTATATTGGAGACTTCTTGGATGTGATTCCAGAAACACAACGCACAGTGGAATATGTAAAATCAAAAGTAAAAGAAAAAAGCTTGAACAGAGGTCCAGTGGAGAGGCGAAATAACGTAAGCACATTTAACACCAAAACTAAAAAAGACTGCTATTTGTGTGGCAAAACAGGACATATTCAAAAGGACTGCTGGCATGCTGAGCAAAATGCAAGAGGCGATAACAGACAACAACAACAAGACAACAGGCGATATCAGAACACGATCAATCAAAGAGGCGGTCGAGGCAGAGGTCAACATCATGGAAATGGTCGCGGACGTGGAACTGGACGTGGAGATCACTCAGGAGACGGGAACCAAGGTAGACAGCAAGAAAACAGCGACGGCGTACAGTCATGGACAACAAGAATGATAAAAGGCGAAAAAATAATAAAATGTAATAACAGCGAAAGTAGCAACGAATCCGAAATAAGTTGGTTATTAGATAGTGGATGCACTGATCACATTATAAACGATAGTAGATTATTTAAAAACTGTGTAAATTTGAAAAATCCGATTGTTGTTAAAGTAGCCGATGAAAAACAATTGCAAGCGACTAAGATTGGAAATGTAGAAACATATTTTAGAACATACAAAAATGAAAACTTGATCGATATAAAAAATGTATACTATGTAAAAGGCATAAAACAAAATTTGTTAAGCATATCAAGAATAACTGAAAATAAATGTACAGTCGTAGCCAGAAATAATGATACAAAAATCTATAATGAAAAAAAAAGAATTGTCAGTTGCAAACAAAATTGATAGTTTATATAATATAAAAAGTTTCATGCCAAACAATGAAACAAATGAAATATATACAAATGTAACTAAATTAACTGAAAAGGAAAAATGGCACAGGGCACTAGGCCACGTAAATTTTCAATATTTGAATAGACTCATAAAGAATAAAATGTTATATTAAAAATAAATAATATATTGTATTAAAAATAAATCTGAAACGGCGAGCTGCTTAATAGAATATGTTAATTATGTTGAAAATCAGTTCAGTAAAAAAGTAAAACAAATTCAATGCGATAACGGTAAAGAATATTTGAATAGAGAAATATTAAACTTTGTAAAATGTAAGGGAATTCAGTTAACTACATGTCCACCGTATGTACATGAATTAAACGGCGTAGCAGAAAGATATAATAGATCGGCAATGGACATTGGTAGGTGCTTAATGAGAGAGGCAAACATGCATAGACGATATTGGCCAGAAGTTATGAATACAGTAGCATATTTAAAAAATCGAGCAATCGCAAACACTGAATTAAATAAAAGCCCATACGAAATATTTTTTGGTATAAAACCGAACGTAGAAAATTTAAAAATATACGGAAGTAGAGTTTTCGTTAGAGTTCCAGAAGTACGTAGACAGAGCAAATGGGATAACAAATCGGAATTAGGAGTTTTAGTTGGATATAATACAAACGGATATAGGGTTTTAGTAAACAATAGAGTAATAAACGCAAGACATGTTCAAATTGTGGAAGAAAAAACAAAACTAATTTGCCTAGAGAAAAACGAACTGAATGATAATGAAAGTGAAATAAATGAAAATGAAGTAGATGATGAAGACAACGCTAAGACAGACGAACCAAATAACATCGACGAAGTTAATTCCAAAGACAGCGATGAAAGCGAGAGTGAGGAGAACAAAGAACAATTAACAGTACAGAGAACATCAGTAACCAGTAATACATTTTATTTATATTAATTATATAAATGCAACTGTACCGAACACTTTCGAAGAAGCGATGAAAAGCAACGAAAATCAAGAATGGCTCAGAGCAATGAACACAGAAATGCAATGCTTAAATAAAAATAATACGTGGCAAATTGTAGAAAAGCCGAACAACAAAAAGATTATAGATGTTAAATGGGTGTACAAAAAGAAAAGTGATGGGACATACAAAGCCAGACTATATAGTAAGAGGTTTCCAACAAAGAGAACGAATAGAAAATGTATATTCACCAGTAGGAAAAATGCAAACATTAAAGATATTACTTTCATATTGTTGTAAAAATGGTCTGTTTATAAATCAGATGGATGTCGAAACAGCCTTTCTAAATAGCTATGTAAAATCAGAAGTTTATGTAAATGAACCAAAAGATTACGAATCAGGCGAAAACAAAGTTTATAAATTAATTAAGGCATTATACGGATTGAGAGAGAGCCCTAGACCATGGAACGAATGTTTGCATAAATATCTCGAAAAATTAAATTTTATAAGAAGCAACTACGATTATTGTTTATATGTAAATAGAAAAGATAAAGATGAAATATATATTTTAGTATTTGTAGATGACATATTGATATGCAGTAAGAACAAAACAAAAATAAGCGAAATTAAAGACAGTTTAATGAATAAATTTACAATGAAAGATTTAGGAAAAATCGGCAGCTATATTGGAATAGATATTAATTATAGTACTGAGAGTAAGAAAATGAATTTAAATCAAAAAAGATATATTGAATCACTAGCAATTAAGTATAATCTCGAAAATGCTAGCTATGAAACTCCAATGGAAACAAACTTAAAACTAGATCAATCAACTGAATGTGATGATAAAATTAAATACAGAAACTTAATAGGTGAATTATTATATATTAGCGCAGGTACAAGACCAGATATATCATATTCCGTAAATTACTTAAGCAGATATCAAAGTTGTTATAATTCAACACACTATAAATACGCGATATGAGTATTAAAATATTTATATAAAACAAGAGATCTGAATTTAACGTTTGAAGATAATGGAAATAATGAAATACTAGATTGTATGGTAGACTCAGATTATGCAGGAGATAATATTGATAGAAAATCCACAACGGAATTTATAATAAGAATGTATGGAAATATAATTTATTGGAAAACACACAAACAACACGCTGTAACAAAATGTTCAACGTTTGCAGAGTATATTGCTATGTCAGAATCAGTCACCGAAATATTATTTGTAAAAAACATGTTATATGAGATATTTAATATTAATAATGAAAAAACGATAAATATATATGAAGATAATTCAGGCGCAATAGCGATAGCTAAATTTGGTAACTTTACAAAAAATTCGAAGCACATTGAAGTGCAGTATCATTATGTTAATGAAAATTACGAAAAGGGTATTATAGACATTGTAAAGATAGAATCGAGATTTAATATAGCAGACATGTTAACCAAAGCGTTAGACAAACAAAAATTTATAAGGAATAGAGATGCTGTTAAGTTAAAGTAATCAAGACAACAAATTTAAGAGGCGTGTTGGAATAAATGTGTATATCTTAATATGTAATGTTAATTAGCATAATAGTAAATCAGCTGTTCTGTAAATGCATTATATAGTTGTATTGTGGCAAGCTAGTTGATTGAGTGGTGCGATCTTCGCTAAATTATTGGCCGATTGGGACCCTAGTTGCGGCTAGCTTACAATCGTATTGGGGGGATTCGTTGGCCAAATAATAAAGCCTTCACTCGATCGGAAAGCCACGTTTGAATTAAATTTATAGTCCCGTGCCTATTAGGTGGATGAATAAGATTTATAATGAATGCATGATAAAATTTAAAAGAAAGAACGAAATTCGGAGAGCTCATGCGTGTATGATGCTGCTATGGCAGTATATCTAATGGATATGAGGCTACACTGATGGTATAGTAGCCCGCCTCTGTACCCACCCTCCATGATTTACCTTTGGCATTATATGGTAAATCCCTATTTTAAATGTTATCCTTTCATTATACCCTTCGCCTTTTCACATAAGGAAAACTATTTTTATTTTACCAAAACATTATAATAATTTTATTCATTTAATTATAAGATGAAAGACCGTATTTTTTTCCTGTTTCAGTTGCTAACTTTAATTTAATTCATTTAATTTCATAATTCGTATTGTTTTGTAATTCATACTATAATTTCGTTTAATTCTATATTTTATTTCTGTTTCACTAATTTAATTTTACTAAACTTTTATGGAATGTAACTTTCATTTTTAATTTGTTGCTTTTAGTTCTCTCATTTCATTTATGTAGGGATTGTGCAATTTATAGGGTATTATATATGTATGGTATTTGTTGGTATATGTTCACGTAAGTAAGTGTATATAAAAGGAAAATAATAAGTTCACTTACCCAAATCCATCCTATGAGCTCAGAGGAATTGTTGTTGGGATTAAATTAATTTTTTAATGATAATAATTTATACATATTATACTCATGTATGGTGTATTGCCAAATAAAATGCCTTGCCTCCCACAAAAATAATAATTAATAAAAATAATGATTGCCAATTGCCAAAAATAACAATTTAGCAATGAAAGAAATTAAACATAAAAAAATAATCAACAATAAGAAAATTATAAAGAAAATGAATGAATTGAAATGAAAATCATAAGTATGAAAATTTAAATTAATGTCCAGTTAAACTAATTCTTTGTTTTGTTCTTTGTTTTCATTTTTTGCATGATTTTTAATTTTGTTAAATTTTAATTTTTATAATGTGTAACTGTGTGGATGTATGTGTATGGCGTGTAATTTTGTGCGTGTGTCATTTTGTGCACCACTTTTGTTTGTACATATGTTGCATTTTTGTATAAATTATAATTGTTTTATAGTTGCACTGTTCTTGATATACATAGTTTGTAGATATATAGATGTAGATGTTGATGTATAGATGTTGATGTATAGTTGTTGATGTATATAGATGTTGATGTACATGTGTCGATGAACATGTGTTGATGTACATGTGTTGATGTACATGTGTTGATGTACATGTGTTGATGTACATAGATGTAGATTATAGATGTAGAGGTTATATTTTTTTTTTCTTCTCCCAGCTTTGGCAGGGCGAGTCAGCGAGGTTATGCGTTCGCTGCTCGCCAAGATTTTTCCAGAAAAAAGATGTGCAGATCTGGCGGGTGTGCAGCGTGTTTTCAGCACAGAACCCCGATCTAATGCACTGTGGAGCCCTATCGCAGAGACGTGCACTCTAACAGCATGGGTGCTCCGCTGGCCGTTGCAATGTGCACGCTCTGTAAAAAAATTAAAATCTGTATTAGATTTAATCAGATAACACTGCTAAAGTTTATTACTTACAGATTTGCCTTTTGATATTAAAAAAATAGAACACAGCACTTTGTTAAAAATTTTAACTTTTAACTCCACGTTTTTCTTGAAGGTGCGAAAAGATTTTTTTTGTTGCAGACTCCACGTCTGTTCTTTGCGAATGCCAAAACAGAAAAGAATTCGATGAGAGCGTAAGTGTCTCTCGAGCAGTGCAAAAGCTTATCAGAAACTCAAAGTTCTAATTATAGCTTCGAACCGTTTAGAGTTGAGTTGGAGTCTACTGATAACGACTCCGAATTATCGAGATAGGAAATTTATCATTTTTCGGAGTTAAGCGTATTATTCAAAAAAAATCGTTTGTTTGTTTTGGTTTTCGCTTTTCCTTTTTTTTTTTTTATATACAATTGGAAGGGCTGTACATTACATAGTGTTGATTAACATAATGAAGTCATTTGTCCACTTGCTCATAAAATGTAAAGAAGAAAGGAAGTGCACGCAGCACAAGCTCATTAAGTTAAATAAAATAATATATTATAAATAAACAAATCCAGTTTATTATCAACAGTAACCAAGATTCGAATCCAGCTATCCTTAAATACCCTAGCTACTTTCAAGCCAAGAACTGACTCCTTATCTGTAAGCAACCTCACAAATACCCCTCATATATTCAAATAAATTAACATTTAATCACTCGACTGTTCTAAATATCGTTTATCTTATATATTACGCAATAACTCTGCATGTTGTAGAACTGCTGCCCGCCAGTTGCAACTTTGTGGGTCGAGGAAAGATTTTCGAACAAGTGTTAAAATCTTTTCAAAGTTGATTGTGACTTTGACACGGGGCGGGGCAGGTGCCCCTAATTCCTCTTCTGGGATCTGCCTGCAAGCAAAACAGAGGCGCATTTCAATCACAGAACTTTTCCCGTTTCTACGGCGAGCAACGATGCAGGCGACGCGAGGGTTGCCCCCAAAGTTGCGGTCGAACGGTGGAGCCAACTTTTAATTGAGCGCAATGAAATAGCTAACTGGAATGGCAAATCACGGCAAGGCGGAAATGGACACAGGAAGGACGCTGCTCTGGTCTACTGCGCCTGACAGCGTCGACCCGTGGCGCCAATTAAAATGGCATTTGACTTTGTTGTTGGCGGAGAGAACTCGACAAGACGGCGACAAATACTTAAGCCGTAGCTGACACTTGTCCAGTCGCACCTTGGCATAAATTCATTAAAACGTGTTTGCCCAGCGGCTATTTTTTGGGGCGCAGAGTGGGGAATGCGCATAAATCTGCCGCAATTTAGCGGATTTCTCTCGTGTCAAATGGCCGCCAGTAACGGCAACGGGCCCCCAAATAGCATTTCCGGCGGTGAAATTCCGAAGCGATTTCCAAAAACAGCGCGAATTAGCGCACCACTTTCAGCTGCTTGTTAGAGGGAAATGCCAAGAGAAAATTCTGCTGAAAAAATTTCTGAAAAAAGCAGCACAAAAAGTGGGAGGGGCGAAAAAGAAATATGCAAATTGAAGCAGGGTTCCTGCTGTTGTTGTTGGGTTTACAATCAGATTTAAGCTTATGAAAGTTAACTTTTTTTGAACGGTAAAGTGCTGCAGCTTGCCAGATCAAAAGAGAAAGAGGGAGTACCAAGGAATATTCCATTTATAATATAAACTACATGCCAGAAATAACCCTCAGCTGCCTCCGTTAACCTCAGGAATTTACCTTTGCCAACTTTAACGAATTGCCAAATAATTCGCCTTGTGAATGCGAATGAAAATCGCTTTCCTTTCATTTTCCACTAGCCTGAGTTTTTCACTGAGCATGCACTGCGCCTGCAAATAGGCAATGAAAATGTGAGAGCATAAGAATGGGAAATTCCCACAATGGAAAAGTAACAAATTAAATTTTCCAAAAAAGAAAACTTTTCAGCTGCCTATTGAACGGTACTGTAATTGTTGTTGTTGCTCTAGTAGTTGTTATTGTTTTTGGCATTAATGTTTTTGTTCTTGTTGCTGCTTAGCCAGTTGTCAATAAGCTAGTAAGCCCCCGTCAAAGCCCTAAGCCCAAAGCACCGTGGCAGCGAGCGAAACTTTTTATTAAGTTTACAGGAGCAAGTTAATTTCTGCGGCGCGTGTCGGGTGTTCTTGCTCCCCTCCCCTCTTCTCCCTGCCTAATTAATACCTCGCGAAAACTTGTACAAAAGCCTCAGCAGCATTTCACTTGATTTATATGCTAATTGCCCTCCCGATTGCAATGCAATGCGGCCCAAGGCGGTTTAAGGCGGCATCCGATGAAGTGAATGGAAACAAGTTAAAATTGTCGAACAATGGACGCATATATCATACCCAGATACCATCGTTATAGTGCTGAGTTGTAATTACCCCCGCTAACCATGCTCCCTCTCTCTATCTCTCTCTCTGTCTCTGCCTCTGCCTGCCCTCATTGACTGATGGCCTCAATGAGGCAAAGAGGCGCCTGCAGTATTGCAACTTTATTGCCAATCCTTGAGAGCATTAAAATGTTTTGCGCACTCAATGAATAGCAGAAATGTTCGTGATTCCAATAAGAAGTTGACCTATTGTGAATGAAGACCAGCCAGACAGCAAATAGCCTGCAGGTTAAGCAAGGAACACGCAACAAGGCGAACAGTTCCCCAGGCAGCTGTAAAACTGCTCAAAAGGAAACCTGTAAATTGCTTAGCTTAAAAAAATATTGAAATGGAAAACTATTGCAGGAAATAAATCGAGGCTTTACTTTGAATTTCCCTCAACATTAATTTGAATATGTCATAGCGTTCACATTCCTGGCCAACAAATGCAACCGGTAGTCGATTTGGATTCACTTTATGTAGTGTAAATTCTTCAGCCTGAAGTGCTCGGAAAAATGCCAATCTAAACGACGACAGTGCAGCGACTACACTCTGCTGCATAGTTGAGTCAACTAAATGGCAATCAGTGCACAAAAGGTGAATGCAAACGATGAACGAGCTTCGCTTTGAGCTGCAGCTGTGTCGCACCCCATGGCGTATGCGCAATTTATATGTACGCGGCATGCCACAAGGGGCATGCGGAGGGTCAGAGGCGTGACATTTACCATAGCGGTTTATACCTAAATGTGCAGATACTTAAATAAGTTATAACACTTAAAACATTTGTCCGCAATTTGTGCGGAATTCAGCAGAGCAAAAAAAAGGAAAACGAAATGAAAATGAAAATGAAATATTTATTTCTGCATGGGAAAATATTAGCAAAAGAAAAGCTGACTGCATTTTCCTTGATATGATTTTTTTATCTGAATTTCGAGTTCTCAAATTGATGAATATTCATTTTGTGCACTTTATGCGTCAGCGCAGCAAAATTGAAATCTGATTTGCAAGACGAGTTGATGGATTGCATATTAAAAAGCTATAATCGAGTGTCCAAAACACTCCCACATACACGCACATACATCTTGTGCAAGGTAACTTGTGTGAAATGCGAGTATGAGTTAACTTGCAGATTATTTGCATAAGCAAGGGTAAATTTGAATTGTCTTGACTTCTTCTCGGTGATATTTTTATGGAAATCCCATTTAATTGCTAACTTTAAAATTGGTTTTATATTCTAATTGAAGGCCAACAAGACCATCAGCACTAACGACATCATGAGAACATAACATAACAAAGAAACATCACAAACGAAACTGCGGGCACAGCAGGCGCAACAAGAAGTAAACAAGCAGAAAACATGTACGCGAATATAATGTGCCTGCATGCAAAGGGAAGTGGAGGAATCAAAGTGTATACAGATAGGAAGAAGTGGGAAGAAAACCAGAATGAAAGTTTCCTTCGGCATGCCGAATGTTTTATACCCTTGTCGATTACTGTCTAACTTTGATTGGTACTGATAAGTTAGTTATGGCAAATTTATGTTTTGTGGTCAGATATTGATGCTATTTTGTACCCATTGTATCTATGTATATAAAACCAGAGACACACTACAGTCACGTTCGCCCTCTAGTAGGTACCCTTTGCCTAATTTTAGAAGAAGTTAAAATTCCCTACAGCACAAATTATTTTGCCACAAAACATGTGATACTTGGCTCACCATTACAACCATAACACGGAAACTGCAGATCTTCAGCAATTAATGATTGAGGATCCTTCACCGGGTATTCTTTCCAAACAGAATATCGAACACGGAGATGTGGTGAGCCCCCTATACACCTCCAAATAAGGAGAAGAAAATGGATGTGGATAGGACACGATCTCAGAAAGAGCCCAATTAGCATTGTCAGGATGTCCCTAAATTGGGACCCCCAAGGCAGCAGTCGAGAATAAAGGCTGTCGTAAATAAACACGACCGGGGGAACAGCTAAGCACATGGCACAAATTAGGGTTCGATGGAAGGCTCCGGTAGAGACCCTATGTTCCTATGTGGAAAAAAACAAATGAAAAATGAAAATAAAAAAAACTAGTAAGTAAGCAACAGTCAAGCTCCCCCGACTGTGATATACCCGCTACACACCTGACCAAAACGATTTTGTACATATTAAAAAATTATTAAATAATTCGAAACCAAATTTTCAAAAATTCTTTGAGCGTTGGTAGTTGTGTTTACCAAAAATGAACTGTCTTGTATTAAAATTGGAATTCAGTTTTTATCGGTTTAAGAGTTTTCTGTATGGTTGTTTTGTATGGTCAATTTATTACATATTTTTTATAAGTGTATAAGTGTGAACGTGAACCAATAGAAGAGTGGAAGCAATATCATGGTTTCGGCGTAATATATTATTCGTCTCGCTTTAAACACTGCTCCAAAAGTCTGGCACTCTGGGCCTTTAATTGTTTACTATTTGGTATGCTCATCATTGCCTTTTGGTAATCATCATCTTGTGCTGAAGTTTCCTGATCATCAGCGATTTCTGGGACAATTCTAGCTTTCAGCAATTCTTGCTCGTATTTCTCTTTCCCTACTGCCATATCTTCCTTATTTATGTTCAACTTCTTGTAGGCGCCCATTAGCTTGTATACCTTGCGCTTGAGAAGTGTCATTAGTTTATCAACTGTGGGAAATACAAATAGAAACAATGAAATATAGTTAATTTTTATCTTTCAGGTTCACTTAACGGTCCTCTTCGTAAAGCTCTGGCGCTGTAGCATACATATTTAGCATTTCAAACTTTAGAAGAGGCAACTTCAAATACGAATTGGGGTAATTTACATGAACCACTTGGGGCTGGCAATCAACGTATTTCAGAATATCGATTAAATTCCAAAGAATATGTCTAGGATAAACAAAATAATGCATATTACAACTTAAGTCCTTCATTTATTTATCAATATAACTTTTACTTATAAACACTTACCGAATCAGAACATAAATGTGGGACTGAGATAAAACTAGCTGCTGGGATTCCTTAGCAAATTCTTTATCAGCCTTTAAATATTGTTTTAATTCGTTTATACGTTCAAGACGACTGCAATGAAATTGTGTGAAAAAATTAACACACAACAACGTACACTCAACAACAATATACTAAGAAAAACTATTCCAACTATATAATATTATTATTATATATTTTTATATGTTTTAACAAAACAATTGCAGGTTTCAAAAAGGATGTGTAATTTAATCTAAAATTAATTACTTAATTACTCTGCATTTCTACAATTTCAAACCATAATTACTTACTTGACTTCCTCTTCTGACAAATTGTTTACCAAGACTTCCTTCAGTAAACTGCAATAATTTTTCTTGTTTTTCAGCGATTCATAAAGTTGTATATTTCTCTGTATAGTGCACATCAAATTCTCGTTACTTTCCATTTGTTAACACTAGAAAAAAATAAAATTTGGTTGGTCAAATTTTAAAACCGTCTTGATAAAACCATGTAAGACTTTTTGCATGAAATTAAAAAAATAAAAATTTTGATAAATTTCACTCCACACTGTCGAAATGTCAGAAAAAAGAATAAAGTCAGAATTTGAAATAAATTTCGTCTGCGGAGAGTGTACAGGGAGCTCCATGACAATTTTGGAGGGTCGAGCTCTTAACTGAGATCTTGAAGTTAAACAAATGGAGAGACGTTCAGATGGCCAGATGGACCGACGGACAGACAGACGGACATGACCTAATCGACTCGGGTAGTGATACAGAGCTATATATGTACTTCATGGGATCTTCTATGCCTCTTTCTGACTGTTACATACATTTGCACAAACTTGGTATACCCATTGTTGACCGAAGGTCGCAGGGTATAAAGAGTCCGAAATAGTATATTTTGTAATATCATCAAAATTTGAAAAAAGTATGCCGACCAGTTGTATGAAAGCTACGATATATCAGTCTGATCCGGCTCGTCCGGTTTACTTATTACGTGCATTAAGATAGCTTTAAACCAGTGATGCCTCTCAGTGTCTCTGCCCAAGCTCTGCCGACACATGTGCGAGAGTAAACACATTCGTGTGACTTCGGCAATGCTATTCGGGCTGTGCTTTATGCTCTCGTTCTGTGAAAAGCAGGAAAACCTATTAGACTTTGTGCTTGCTTGCTCCACGCAAACGCAATTTATGAACGCAATTGTATGGTTGGGCACCACTGCTTTAAATTGAAAGTCTGACAGACATGGCTAGATCGATTCCTCTATTGTTACTGATTCCGAATTTATGTATATTATGAGGTCGGAGATGTCTCGTAAGCAGGGGTAAACACAGGAAAAGAAAGGAAAACTAAATACAGATTTATTTTTTTTTTTAACGAGCGGACGAAAATTTAAAAATAGATTAAAAATAAAAAAATTTTAAAATAAGGAACAAATTAAATTTAGTTGGAAAAAGGAACCACCACCATAGTTAAGGAAAAAGAGTTGGTGAATTACAGTTTAATGGAGAGATAGAGTAAGAGAAACAAAGCTAAAGGCTGAGTTTGAGTTCGGCGAGATAGAGTAGTGAAAAAAGACAGCATAATAGTTTTGTTATTAATTGATAAAGGGAATTGTACTGCGACCTAAGAGATCTATTGCATCCCAGCTGAACTTAAAGTTCTTCTTACAAATTTTAGATTTTCCCGAAGGTGATACATAGTTAGTGAAAAAGGAACGACTAAGACTTGCCTTCTAAAAGTAGATCCCCACGTTTTGCAAACAACAAACCGTAACAAGTCTTCCAACCATCAAGTTCCTGAAAGCCCTCATCCATTATGCCCTCAACAGTGTAGGCACCCGCCTAGTTTTCAAAAGGAAATTTCCCATTTCAATCTATTAAGAGCACTTCACACCCATTTCCCCCAGAGCTGTCACACAATTTCTGCCGCTAACTGTAGCAACTGCAACTGTAACTGAAAGCCGACCGCGTGTCCAACTAACGAACCCTCTCCCCCTACCCCTGCACCTTGTCGTGTTGATTGAACGCTCAAGTTGCTGCGCGATAATATTTAATATTTGCTCACTCGCATATCGCACAGTTGGCACAGTTGGAACGGCACGGCCAAACCGCAAACAACGTCAATCACGGTAATTTATAACGCGGACCGAGCGCAAACTTTAAGCCGTAATTTCCGCCTGCTATGGCGAGTGCAACCGTTTTGGCTACCAAATGGATACGTATCTGAATGCCGTTAAGCCAACAACAGCGACAACAACAATGACAACAACAAGACATCTGTTTGGTTTAGCTTCTATTGTTGTTGTTGCTGTTGCCATTTGCATTCGTGTCCGGCGGCAACTGGGCGCACAAAATGCCGTTCATATCATAAATCATTTTAGCCACACACGGAGAGGCAGGCATAGAGGGAGAAAGGGAGATAAACAGGGAGACGAAATGGTGAGGTTGATAGTCCTGGCTGTGATTTAAAGCCAACCCGTTGCAGTTTTTCCTTCGTCCAGAGCTGAATTCTGTCGAGTGCTTCGACTAAGAGAGTCCTCTTAGCAACAAAGAGAGAGAGAAAGAGAAAGATAGAGAGAGCTACTGCGACGTCATGTCGGCTTATCTAATCAGCGAACCACACGCGCGTACCACATGGCGTATGCGTGTAAGCGACCCAGTTAATGGCAAATTAATATGCCAAATTGTGTTCCTGTTGCGAATTTTTCGCTTTCTTTGTCTTCAGCATTTCCTTTCGCTTAAGTCAACACACATTCGCATCCGCAACAGCTGCCCCGCCCCCGTTCCTCGCCTCATTCTTTACCCCACTCATCGTTAATCAATTAACTTTGGCGCTTTCTATATGATTGCTTGCAAGTGTTGATAAGGCAACCTTGCTACGCGCTGACACGCCCCTCTCCTCTTCGCCCACTCCCCGTGCGGCAATTTAATTAATGATCGAGTGTCAACAGAGGACCTAAGTAATCTGAAATACATTTTATATGTAAACGCACTTACGGCAGCAACACTGGCATATTGAATTTCATTTTGGCCAAATCGTAATTGCCGACGCGTGGCCAACTTTTCGCCAAGGCAACCCAATTCGGAATTCGGAATTCGCAATATGCCTCAAATGGAGGAGCAGCCTGGTATGGGTAAACTATATCGTCAGCCTGTTGTTTACAGTTACAGTGAGCCAGAGCCGGCCATAACGAGGTTAAGTGTGCATAGTTGGAGAGGTTAATAGGTGCGCCTTAGGGTGACCGTAATTAATAAGCTAAATGTTGCAAGCTTTTAAGTTGCCTTTCTCTTTACTCATTTGTCTTCAAAGCTATATTGAAACCAATTCGATTAAGAGGTTGGGCGTATGCTCTACAGTATCCTTAAATGTATACAGCATGGTCACCCTAGAGTAACTAAACTCTTTAAATGGTCACCCATGTTCTCATTATAACCATTTCACACTTATTTCATATATCGTCAGTTTTCACTAATTCTAGGGTAACCATCAGTGCATATGTTATTGCTCAATCGGGACTGCTACAACTATAATCCGCTCAATTAAGTCCACACCTACCTTGCAGGTACAGTGTCACAGCCAGCAATAACGAGATCGAGTGTGCATAGTTGGCGAGGTTAATAGCTGAGTCTTAGGGTGACCAACATGATAAAGCAAAAAGTTGCAAGATTTTAAGTTGCCTTTCTTTTTACACATTTGCTTTATTTAGCTTCTTCTTTTAAACTCTTTTCTTTCTAAACTTTTTAAATGGTCACCCGTATTTTCATTCGATACATTTGTAGTTCTGTATTAATTTGATATGACTTTCATTTACTTCGCGCTTATTCTAGGGTGACCATCAGCGTATATGTTATCTAGAGTTTAAAGAGTAACTGCTATTGTTATAACCCGCCTAATTAATTTTCTCTCTTGTTATCTAAAGCTTAAATCGATAAAGCGTTTGAGCATATGGTCTTCCATTAGTCATCTTAAATTTCATTATCATGGTCACCCTAAGATGGCAACATTTTAAAATGGTCACCCATATTTTCTTTCTTGTTATTAAGCTCGATATCACCCTGATATCAAATCACTTTGTTTTTATTCTAGGGTGACCATCAGTGCATATGTTAACTGCTTAACCAGTAAATGCTACTGCTATAATACGATACACTTCAAAACATACTCGCAGCCCGCTAAGCCAATTAAGAGCTCTTTATTCCGCTATTTATAAGACGAGGCCTCCTTTAATTTAACGCTTTATAAATATTAACGAGGCAACTAAGCGAACGCAATTCCCAGAAAGGGCACAACATCGTAGAACATGTGCCACATGATGCTCCCTCCACTCAGTACAATGTGGCCTACCCACCCTTCCAGCGCTTTTGTTGATCATTTTTCTTAAAGCCCCTAGCATATTAATGACAAGTTAATGGAACGGCAGAACGGAAAAGCGGGAACTATCGAAACACTTACTGTACTTGGCCAGACAATTTATGGACTTGGTGCATTTATCTAGTAATTAAAAAATAGAAAACCCTTTAAATGCTGATTTATATGCGACACAAGCGACGGCGGCGGCGCCGCACAGCAAGAGCTCTACGAGAGAGAATACCCTGCTTAATGTCACATATTTTATGACCTCAAATCCTCCCGCCTCCTCGGTAGAATTGTACATACGACCTATAAATACCACAAGCAGCACAGTGCACATAGTAAATGTCAATCCGGCAGGGAGTTTATTGTTGAGTCATCTGAACTGAATCTGAAAAGAGAAGATGTCAAAGTTGAAATCGCAGCAGTATATCATAGATTGCCTGAGGAAAAATAGCGTGGAAATGGAGTCTTCATATGGAAAAGTTTTTTATAACTGTAGATATCGCAATGAAAGTCAGGAGATATATTAAATGGGGAGTGTACATGTAGTCAAACTGTACGCCTACGTCTTATTAATCTCAATAAACCTTTGCTCCATTGAGAGTATCGTATTTGTCAATGCTCTTTAAAGTGCAAGCTATTTGAACTGCAAGTTCAATTTTGCTGCCAACTTTGGACTTAACTTGCAGGGTGAAACCCTCCTTTATGCTTTTTTATGCCCAACTGTAGGCACAACTCGACTGTGCAACATCATGTGGCCGGGTGGCTTTGCTAATGCACTCGCCACTTAATTGTGCCATAAATTAGAAGCACTTTATTTGGGCCCTAAACAAGGCGAGAAAGAGAGAGAGATATAGAGAGACACAGAGTGCCGAACTGGCGTCTTTTTCATTGGAAAATATACGTACTCCTCGTGCATACCCCATGAGAGGCAACTCGAGCTCCTTCAAATTGATGAAATTCTCGGAAATCGGTTGTCAATTTGGATGAATGAATTCAAATTTACGGCAACTTACTTTTAATAGAACTTGTCAAATTTAGCAACACCTCTTCAAGTTTGATTACATTTCAACAGCACTTTATACCATACATATGTAGGTTCATTATGGCATATATGTTTGAACTATACATATATTATTGCAATTGTATTGGGCGTCACGAAATCAATGCACAATTTACGAAATGAAAATATTGCATTTTTGGCTTTTTGGCAAACATGAGCTTAATTAAAAAGTCCTGTTTGTTTTGCTTATCATATATATATATATATATATATATATCTGAGGTGGAGTATGCACGAACTGCAGATGCCCTGTAGAGGTAGAAAAGGCAAAAAACGAGGAAAGAACTGTGAGGAAGTGAAGAAGTCGTAGCTCCAAGTTCAACTATCTTTTAATGCACTTCACATGTTGTTTTTCAGATATGTTTATGGCTCCCGTTTTACAGGGTATGTGATCAGTCAATTCCTCCCTTTGTGCATTTCTCACGCACAAACTGTTGAATACTTAATTGAAAAATTTTATTTGTTTCACTTTGGTCACGAACAAATTGCGGTTGCGCAACGAGAGCAAAAGTTTTTCCAGCATCAGCAGAAGTTGTTGAACCACAGCACCACCTCACTCCTCCCCCTCCACCATCCCCCTGCCGGGCAACCAATGGCGCAAGTAATTAACAAAGTTTGCATATAACGTGTAACATGGCAAGAGAATCGCATCGAGTCTTGGCCAATGTATCGTATTGGTGGCCAACTGACCGAAGGCGTCGCACGAGTTCAGCATTTGCCTCGTGTTGCCAATTAATTAGGCCATAAGGAAAAACTGTTGCACTCATTTATAGCGTGTTTTATCAGGTCCAGTAAGTTGCCAACTAAGTTTCCCAACTGCTCACTTGACTTTGTCTCTGATGTCCCTATCTAAGCGTAGAACTGATTAAACTTTCAGCGTGCACTTAAAACTTTGTCGCATCGCGTCGCCTCGCACTGTTTTCCTGTCAGCGGGACAAAACATTTTTAATTTGCATATCTGCAGGTGTGCTGCAGGCGGGACAGGTGGGGATAGGTGGGACAGGTAAGACAGCCCACACACAGCTCGACGCTGACAAACTACATGAGCCGACAGATTAAAAAAAAACGATACGAGGCGTGGCAGGCGACCATGTCAAATGGCAGGGACCCGGCTCACGTTCAGGTTCAGGCCCAAGAACCAACAACAGCAAGACCAGCAACAACAACAACAAAGCACAACATTGGCATTGAACTAATGAAAGCTGCAGGCGCTGAAATTCCAACAGCAAGCACGCTAGACAAACCCCCCAGAAACCTCTGCCCCTCCTCACCACGATGTACACGTATGTGTGCCGTGCCAAAGGGTTATTCAAACAAAACAGACATACAATGTGTATGCTCATATGTGTGCATAAGTATCTATCTAGCTTGGCTCCCCTCCACCCATTTCCCCTCACCCTACTGGGCTCCATGTGCGACAATTTACGATGGCTGCTGGGATATTGACTGTCTGACTGAGTCCCTGACATCTTTCAGCACTCTCCCATGCCCATCTGACTGCCGATTGCCCATTGAACTTAAATTCTGGATGCGCAACAGCAGCATATAGCTTCATGTATCTCTCTCCCTCCCCCCCACTTCCTCTGCTCGCTCCCGCTCAATTTCCGCGACTGTAACGTGACACCAGGGACGGACTGTTTGAGCTACAGCCACTTGGGCGCGGTCCACAAGTTGACCGAGGCCGAGGCGTTGATTTCCTCGGGGATGGGAATTTGAGTATGGACACGAAATTGATTTAGCTGCAAATAAATTCCATATTTTATCGCAGCTACAAATCAATATTGAAGTAAAAATATATATTACAATTGAAGTTTAGGCTTTATGGCGGAGTTAAAGCGTGATTTATGTGTTCTCAAGAAAAATGAGCACATTTTTTTATTGTATTTAAGTACTTTATGCCGAAGCTAAGGCGTGATTTATGCGCTATGCCTAAATGTTGGACACAAACTGTAGAAAAAATTACAAATAATAAATATAAACTGCTTGATCTAAGTAATGAAGAAAGTTAAGTTCAGAATCTTCAGTTCTTAAACCTAATAATGTTATATAAATATGCTTAAAATATAAAATGCAAGTTGTAGTTCATCGCAGCAAAAGAAGCTTTAAAATATTTCCCCTTATCCTTACCCTAAATTATAATTACTGAGATACATTAAAATACCTTAGAAACATAAACAAAGAAAAAACAAACAATCTGCTAAGCATGACATTCAATTGGCAACAGTCTATCCAGCGTCCAACAAACACAATGGCCAAACCCATATCTATGTAGCTCCATTCACAAGCAAATAAAAGTGATGCACCTCAGACTTGGTCAACTTCAATATCATTGCCCCGCGCTTACCCAAGTTTGTTCTCAAATATTTAACAACATAGAGCTCATTCTTCTCTAGATAACATAACAATAATTATTAAGTTACTTAAAACTATTTAGATTGTATTGTAAATAAAGAAGCTAAGTAAATTAATTTCGTATATTATGTTATTTGCAAAAATACCAAGTTTTAAGCACAATTTAAGAACAATCATTTCAATCATTTCCTTGCTACCTGCAGGCTATACTCGTATATCTCTCTAATTCATAAGCTTATCACCACCTCAATCCCGACTGAACCGCTCCTGTCTCTTTTCTAATGCAGACGTCAGCAGCCATTTCTATTTTGCTAGTCGCTCTTAGTCACTATTTACAGTTTATGACAGTTTTAAACAGTTGCTATCATAAGTTCGATACGTTTTAATCTGCCCCAGCGCACGAACGACTTGTGGTCTTTGCGCTTCGATTGCGCGCACTAAATTTGCTACAGGGGCTTAAGTAATTTAAGAGCTTGCACAAAGCTGCTAAAAACACGACACAAGTCGTTGGCATTGCCGACACTTTTCAAAAGTCACAATTCCCGCTCGAGTCACGTAACAGACAAACGAACCGAAAGGGAGAGCAATATAAAATAAAATAAAATAAAATTATAATAATTGAAAGCGCGAACAAAGTTTTTTGTCGGCTGCAACAATGGAGAATTTGGGATGAAATTCCGTTTTTTATTATTTCTCTGTTGTTTTTATTTTTATCAAACTTCATGTGACACAAATCAACTTGACCGTTATCATAAGCCGCCATAAAAGGGTCACACAGCGGCGCAAAAGGCGCTTTATCGGGGGCGCCATGAAAATGCCAATAATAATTATAAAAATATTCGCAGACGTCTTTAAAGGTTACCCACATCAAAAGGGCCACCCGTGGGAGTTGCCTGTAAAAAATAATATATATTTAACTGGGGTTAAGCATGAGAAACCACATGACATGGCATTGTTTGACAAGAGTTATGACTTTGCTGCGGTAAGCCGTAATGCAAATACGCTTACCATGTATCAGTCTTGCTTTAAGTCACTTATTATTGCATACTTTTTAGGGCCATTTGCTAACGCGAGGTTTCTGCGATCATAGTCGTACTATACAGTATTCCAATTAGAATATTATCATGTTCTACAGCTGATAGAGAAACTAATCAAAGTCAACATAACTTATGTATCATAAGGAATTATTATATCATGTTTTATGGCACCTTTAAAGCATCTTTAAAGCATTGTTTGTAACATTTTTAAATTACTGTATATTGCTTTAAAACATGTGTTGCAACATATGTATATAGCAAATTCTATATCATCTATAATTGTTTCTAGACTTTATTGCACGTTTTATGGAATTCTCTACAACAGCTACCAGAATACAAAGCTTTTATTGTTCAAGTGCAATTGTAACACATCTCTCTTCATTTATTGTATACTATCTTTCTATCTCTCTCTCTGTATTTCTTCCCATAACTAAAGAAGACACTGCAATAAGTAAACGTTTTCAATGAATTTCTCCATTTATTCTGCAGCATAAAGCCAAAATTATTTGATTCGATTCCATGTCACATTTCCTTTTCAATTACGATTGTTTTTACTTCGACTGTTGTGTGTGTACAATTTCTCAGTTATTTTATAGCCATTGTCTGGTTATCAAGTTTTCTTCTCTTTACCCATTCCCCCTTCCCCATCTCCCCCCCCTCTGTCTTCTTGCCCGTAAGCTGCTCATGTGATTGCATTGTTCACTTGGATTCAATTTAAAGATGTGATGCTACGATTTCGTTGGCTGCTGCTCGTATCGATTTTGCTGACATTTCAACAGAGCAAACGATGCAACTATCCTCCCTCCCTCTGTCTCTGTCTACTTTTCAAATTGTCATCGTCATTAAATGACAATTAGTTAGGGGCTGGCAATGTCAACAAGCAAAAGGCTACTTCGATGGGAAATTGTCTAACAGGCAAGTGGCCCCTTGCCCCTAGCCACCCCCTACAAACTTTTAAGCGGAAACACGCGACGCTACTTGGACTGAACTGACAGCTGGCAGAGCGTTCCACCCTTCTTCCCCCCATATAACCTCCTCTGTCGTTCCCCGCCTGCTTGTGTTTTTGAGGAAATGAGCAAAAATGAAATTGACTTAAGCGCAGCTTTCCGAGGACGACCAAGACGAGCCACCGTCCATTAGCCATGTTCCAGTGCGGCCTGGCTCGATGCTGGACTGGAGGCAACCGCGTTATCGACACTGGCAGCCTCTGCCTGACTGCTGCTGTTATTGTTGCTGCTTAGGCGAGCCGAATTGAGTGGAAGACGGCGATGTGCTGCGCTTAAGTCAATCAGCTTACTTCAGCTCGTGTTTCCCTCACGTGCCACATCTCCACCCCGTCTCCCTCTTTCCTTTGCGTTGCCTGTCAAAACTTGTAAACTCAAAGTCATCCGGCGGCGGCTGTAGCAATGTTCGCTATCACCAGGAGTGCCCCAAGCTGCCCCGAGTTGCGGTTTAAGGAATCCGCATTTAAATTTGCATACCAGCAACTTCATATCACAGATCTATTGAAACTGGCTATTTATAGTAAGCTCTCTCTCTTTTTCCTTCTCTCTCTCCTCCTCTCCCTCTCTATCTTTCTATCTCTTTCTCTTTCCATCTCCCTAGCTGACTTAGTGGCGACCCACTTAGGCAGACCACAAAAAGTGCTCTTAATGCCAGCTGCAAAGTTCTCTCGAATACGCAACCACACACACATACGTATAGTGTGTGCCCTGCTCTCTGTTTCCCATACACACACACACACACAAAAATACCTCTACATATACAAATACCCCTTGAAAAACACTCTTGAATTATGAACAGTTTTTATGGCAATCCGAAGAAGTTGAACAACAAATCCGTATAGAGCTGAATATGTAGAATACCATTCCATGAGTGAGTTTCAAAAGCCTTTGCAATGCACTAAGTTAATTCAATTTCCATTGTAACTAATTCAATTGTTGTTTAAAGAACAACAGTGAGAAGAATGTGAATGATAGAGCTGGATTTCATTGAAAATAACCTGTAGTGGCTAGTGAGAGTGTTGCCTTAGGACTGTGAGTATGTATTTTGTAATACAGATCCAATTTCAAGATATATCGACAGCACCCGAACTTAGTTAATGCAATAACGAGAGTATTTAAAGCAATGCAGTGTGGGTGAATTTGCGACAGTAAACAAAGATGAGCATATTACAAGAGCTGTTGGAACTTCGATAGTGGCCCGCATCGATAATTTTCTCTATTGATAGTTCTAATCCATCGTTTTATTGTCCGAATAATTAATATTAATATTAATACTTTTTGGTAATGTTACGCTTACACATGATGTGTTTCCCATATTTGATAATTATTCTCGAATATTTTTCGACTAGCATTATTTAAATTTGCCAAGCAAATATTTGTTTTAAATTTGCCATTCCAAGTAGTAAATAGAAATTCGGTATTAACAGTATCGATGTTTTGCGCAGCTGAGACTTAAAAGATAATATCGATACTATCAACGATTTTTGACAGCTCTACACCTTACCTAACTACGTTTTAGCAATGATAATGATAAATAATTCAATAACATAACTTTACTTATCCATAAGCAAAGATATGCTAGTTTTTAATAACTTAACGCTAACTTTTGATATTAATCGATAGCCGATATATAAATAGACAGACATTTCCGCAGATACCCAGCTTCGACTTCGATTTCAATTGACAATTAAAATTGTAGAATGCCAAGGACCCCCTTATATACTTAGCTCAGCTCTAATTGCGATAACTATCGATAGTCCAATAACATAATTAAACTTATAAATAGCCAAAGTTGAGCTCATTTTACCCAATTTCGGTTAAGAACTTCGTCATGAACTTCTATTAAACACAAATAGCGCTTAAGCTGCCGCACACGTGCGACATCGTTTTCGCATGTATGTGTGTGTGTGTGTGTGTTTGTTTTCCCAGTTATTACTCGGTTATATAGTATCTCATTATGCAGTCGCTTGCTCTAGCATAGATATCTTTGCGTGAGATTATAATTTGTAGCACAAATCCCGAGCACATTCCACAAACTTAACTTAGCACCAACTACAACTGTTTATAAAATGAGCTAGTTTCGCACACAGACAACCAAGCACACACACACACACTAACTCAGTCCCTTACACTCTCCTACACACACTCATACCCAGTTAGGGCACGATGTTTTTCGCACAAAACGTGACCATTTACATGGGTTTGTGTGCAATTGCTTTAAATGCGAGTTCTTATAATGCCCTGTAACAAATGAAACGAGTATAGTGGGTATGTTGACTACAGGGTATGCTATAAAGCAGTTTCTTAAACAACTATTGTTGAACTATTATGACTATAGTTGTTGTTAGAACAGTTTCATATGGTGTATCTCATAGATTATTTTGTCTCTACCTTAGCTACCTCGTTGTAGCTTTGTTATTGTTATAGGTGGGTACCGCGGAAGTTCTTGTATTATTGGCAAGCAAACTTGGCTGTGCCTGTGCCCTGCACCCTCCACTGTCTCCCACGTGGTACCACACTGCAGCTGCGCTTTGGAAATGTCAGTGAAAGTGCGTGGGCTGCCAACAGAACTGCAGCAATGCCAAGGCCAGCAAAGGTTATGGGCCAGCATACAAATATATACATATATGCTGTGTGGAACTGTCTATCTATTGGCTATACGACCTATATGCGATATTTGCGCAACGATGGATTGATGTAACATTTTTCCTCATTTCATGAATCACAATATGCCGGCGACCGGAAAAAACCCTTGACGATAAAACACAAATCGTTTGTCTGGGTATGCAAAAAAGAAAACAAATTACGGGGTAAACGAGGGGCGATAGAGAGAGAGAGAGAGATAAAGACTAAGATGAAGAGGAGGAAGCAGAAGAGGCAAAAATTGAGAGCATATGCGAGGCGAGTTGATGACATGGCCAACAAATCGTAAATTCGATAAAGGAAATTAGAAGGGAAAGGCGTAAGAGACGAACGAAACGAACGCCGGAAAACAGCGCAAACAATGGTATAAAAAACTGTGAATTAAGTGAAGAAAATGTAAGACGATATGGGAAAATAAATAATAATGTGCATTATATAGAACAGAAAAAGGTATTGATAAGTTCTTTATGTATAAATATTTATATATATATATACTATATATATATACAATATATAAATATATATACTATATATAAATATATATTTAAAACATTTGTAAATTTTATCAGATATAAAGTAATTTAGGGTTTTCAAAAGGAAAACTAGACAAAAAACAGTACAATTGATTTTTAATTAACCAAAAAAGGTATGATATTTTAACTTTTGCAAAATCATGTCATTTCTCATGCTCTAACAATAATGCTTGAATGGTTTTTATATGTTGAAAATGTGGCTAATCGAAATATGGCAATTTAAACCAATATTTTTGAAATATTTTTTCATTTTTATGAATGAAAAACCAAATCGAAAATCAGGTATAACAATTTGTATACAAATTATATGTTTGTAAGTTGATTTTAAAAACAATTTCTTCAAATTTAAATCAAAAATAAGTTTCAATAAACAAATTTCATATTTTAATCGAGTAATAAGAACTGGAGAGATATTCCAGCCACTAAGATTTAGAGATATTTTCCGGCTAGACGAAAAAAAAGGACAGCTCTGTTTGGAAAAAGGCTGCCCTGGGAGTTCTTATCTCTACACATAATATTACCGTACATAAGTCTACACTTTAGTTGTATATACCATACCATAATTAGCCTTGTCATACTATTATTTTATATAATATTATACTGTGTTACACAAGTTTATTGCACATTACAATTATTTGTACAACCATACCATGCTATACTAAGCTACAACATACTTTACCGATCTATACCTTTGCACTTCATGCTATACGTAGCTATTTCACACTGAATCTAGCAAAAATATGCTGTACTCTACCTTATTACATCATTTTATACCCTATGAAACAATATTGAGCTATAGCTTAATACTCTACTACAACCCTTTACCACATTATAGTTATTCAAAAGGACGGTATATATCTGCTACCTGCTTCTAATTTGGTCGCCCATTCAGAATTTCAATTAGCTTCGAAATCAATTTGCACTTAATGCGATTGCAACTTGTCCGATTTCTGTTCCGAAATCTACTTTGGTGGCCCCAAAGCCTCCTTTGAGCAGGGCCATGCAAATATTTTGCAATTGCAATCGAGCTGTCAATGGGCAACAAAGGCCTTTGTGGCCGCAGATCGCCCACTGTGCGGGGCTCTAAGTGGCTTACAGAGCGGAGTCGCAGATATATCTACATATGTATGTGTGTTGGTATTAAGTGTCTGTGTGTGCGTGTATGTGTCTTATTGTGTGTTTGGTGTGTGCTTAGTATCTTGGTGTATGTGTGTGTGTGTGTGGTTTGTTGTTTCTCCGCATTGGAATTTAATTCAGCTATGAAAAGGGAATTTCACACATTCGATTGAGTATTACGACATGGGGGGGGTGAAGGAAGAAGGGCAACCCCGCCACGATTTGAATGGGACTTTAGGCGTGCAAATCGACGCGATGCTCTCTATCTGAAATTGAAAAAGCGACACGAACACATTCGTAATTTGTTGTTGTTTACTTCTGTTTTTATTGTCGTATATCTCCCTCTTCCTTCCCCTTACTTTAGGGTATTCGGTAATTTCTGGCGTGCAGAGCCATAAATTGATTAGCTTCAATTTATACGTTTCGATTAACGTGACACACACACATATACACGCTCAGTTGACTTTCATTCAGTCACGTAGCTAAATAGCTGAAACTTTTATGATAAATTAATCATACGCACCGTGCGACAGTTCGCACCGTCTAGACAAGCAATGGCGTCTCGAGAGACAATTGCCGTGACCCGCATTGGGCAAACAACACGCACACACAGATTTTGAATTGAATTCACCGACCATATATCGATTTTGAAATCAATATGCGATTGCGTTTACCTTGAACCTGATTCTGTCACACGGCCAACTCTGTGTGGACAATTCAAGCAAGTTAAAGGTGCGAAGGGTGATATCAACCTACATTATATCATAATATATGTCAAGCCTTGTCACACTTTGATTAGCACAATTACTGGCTATTTTCCAAGGCAATAAAGAAATTCGACATTTGCATTCTGCCTGTAATTGAAATTCATTTATGTCTTATCTTAATTATTATCTCTGTTTCTGCACAAAGCGATGGTGTCATTAGATTCAGAGCCATGAGGTCATTATAACTTTATTTATCACAAGGCTCCGCAAGACAAGGACGACAAGCAAGTGCAGCAGGCGTTTTAAACTTGGTTGCATAATTGGCCAAGAGCAGAGACAAACGACGGCTCTCCCAGGAAAACTTGTTGGGACAAAGATAAAGCAAGCGAAAAGGCGACAGCAGAAGACAGCCGCTGAGTTTTGCCATTTCGAATGAGGGAACACTCTGTCCCTCATTCGAAATTGCAAAAACAGTTTGAATTTTAAATTGTATTCAATTTCCCTCACGCAATTTTCTCTATAAACTCTTAACTATTAAAGCCAGAGTGTGTTAATTTATATCAGGTAAACTTTAGAATATTTTGCAAGGAACATTGCCCCATGTAGCTCAGCTATGCTCTCTCTCTCTCTTCTAACTTGATTTGAATTTTAAAATTTCACCGTGAAGAGTGAGAACAATTTAAGCTCAAGTTTCTTGAATTATGCAAGATATTTTGTAGAATACATTAAACAGAATGAACTCATGAAATCCTTTCAAAAAGGCAGCCATATTTCTGTGTCTTTTAAAAATGCAAATTTTTGCTTGACATGTCTACAAAAATAAACGAAAAACTATTTTAGAATCCTTAAAAGAGAACACCCCTTACAATACTTCTAGCTTGCTTGTCTCTTATTCGTTCCCTCTCTCTCCTCTTTCTCTCTATTTTGCTATCCTCTTATTCTTTTCCTAACTCTCCTATCACTCTCTTGATTTTCTCTGTTTCCTAGGCAAGTAATTAAAGCCAAATGGTGTTTTAATCATAACCAAAAGGGAAAACTATTTAATGTCGAGAAGAAAATGCAGTTTACAAAGCCGGCTACGATGCTCGCTTTGAGCCAAAAGCAGCGTCGCATAAAGGAGAAATGCCCATTAAATTTAACAACTTTTGTAATTACAAAATAGTTGCGCACAGTGGCCCAATAAACGTGTACAAAGCAGGCCTAAGTGGCGGGCGTATTTGGTAATAACGCACACCTAAAACACACACACATGTGCATGCACACACACACCTCAAGCACACATAGTGTGGCACACACTAGCAACACCTCTGGATGCCTTACAGATTTTATTGAGACATTATCAGGCGAAACAAATGGGGGACAATTTGCAGGCAACTTTTATGGCACAGTCAGAAAAGGCGTTGCGAATGGGCCATAGCAGTGGGCTGGCACACGGACATAGTTTTCGCCCCAAGACTTTTGTATAATAAATTGCAATCTGGTGGAGAAGAGAGGACGAACGGAGGCTGGGACAGACTGTATGTATGAGCGATAACCGTGCCTATACGCAATGTATTTCCGACGTGTCGGTGTTTTGTTGTGTATTTTGGGTGCCATTTTTATGGCTCATATCAATGGTGCCATTGTATTTGCTTTGTTTCGCTTTTGTTGTCGCTGTTTACCTTCTGATTCCAACCTATGGCCAGATAAATGCCATAGGATTTTATTATTTGATGTGACGGCTTAATTAATTAGATCGTGGAATGCAAATTAAATGCGAATCAAATACATTATAACTTTGGCACATTTGTGCAGCTTCCTCCCCCGCCCCCTTTTACCTACTTTATCTATAAAGAAACATTTGCCACAGGCAAACAATGAGAGCGGAAGTTCTACAGAAAGTGTGGGGTGGGGTGGGGTCGATGAGGAGGTGTTAAATCGACAGCATATTTCGCCGAGGCAGCAACATCAGCGACAGGCCACGTCGCCTCGCATGGGTCGCCATGACGATGACGACGACGACCCAAAGCCAGCGTCGTCTCGTGTTTATTCAAAATAAATTTGAAGCACTTAATAAAATATCAGCAGCAACAACGGCACTGGCAGGGACTGGCTGCAGCAAGCCACGGGGCAACAGCGTTGCCCGCCAAGTGTCATAGAGGAAAAATGAAAACAGTTTAAGAGCGCTGCTGTCTTAGAGCTGGAGAGGGTCCTGGGCAAACAAGACGTGCGTGTTATTATAAAGAAATGTTGATATAACACTTAAGGCAAGCTCATTTTACAGAGCGGAAGCATTGCATAATATATATTAAATCTTTAAATTGTGAAATATTACATAGTTTGTAATATAAACATAATTTAGCTTCTTTTGCTCTTGCTGCTTGTCATTCAAACTGGCGCCAACTTAACGGCAGCAGTTTCCAACACTAAATTATCGATAACATTCGATGTTAACTAACAGTGTCACTGAGCAAAACCAGAATGTACAGCTATAGCTACCTTATATGGCGTGTTTTATTTAATATTTAATATCGTATATACATTTACAACTATCCCTTATTCTATTTCATTGCTCTTTATAATATCAATGTCTTCTTCCTTGCCGTCATTCGCTCCAATTTTCAATTTCTTAAGCCTTCTTTGCTCTGAGACCGCTTTATAGACGCGGTTCTTGGCTTTCTGGAATGCCAAGCGTACATTCTTCTTATAATCATCGAATGTGTAGCCCTCCTTTCTCTGAGATTCTGTATAAAATATGAAATGTTCATAAAAATATAGTTCCTAAATGTGAAAACCGTTTTCATTTACCAAAGAGCGCTGTGTTCAAGTGAATGTAGTTGCTTAGGCCAGTTTTTGAGCTGAGTCCACCATAATTCATTTCCATTAACATACTCTGGTCAAAAATACGTCCAATATTTTTAACAATGCCACTTGGATTAAGCAGGTTTTTGAATAGGTCAATCTGAAATAGAAGAGTATATCCCTTTTATATTCGATTACATCAAATCCTGAACTCAACTTACATATTTGTCTGGACTGTTTGAGATCTTGACATCTATTTCCTCAAGCTCCTCTTTGTCTTTTATAGGGAAATCATTTGGCGGCGTGGGCGCCTTCATATTTTCGCAAATCTTATCAACTCTTGCCAAAATCTTTGTATTCACATTGAGCAGAAAGTCCACTTTGCGTTCCAAGCTACTCAGGCGATCTGATATATTCTGTTGATCATTCGGGCCCATTTCCATATGATATACTCGCTGTATGCGCTGCTGTTCCTCGATCAACTGTTGTCCGTCAACCATGCCGAATATTTCATCATCTTCGGCTGGTAAATCGGGACACACTTCGTGCTTTACTGCAATGTTTCCTTCGATTCCAAGTGGATCGTCGTAATCTTCACTTTCCGACTTCTCCTCTGCAGCCGAACGGCGAGGAGTACGCTGCAAAGGTCCTCGGCCAGTCATGGTAGTGCAATACGAATCTAATTGTTTTATTTAATTTGATCCTTACCTAATAAACAGTAGTTAAGATAAATATTTAAACTTGTTAAAGACCTTTAACTTACGGTGCCACGCCATACAGCTTTATACTATGTCGGCTTCCTTGTATTAGTTTACTTATTTAAAAGTCTTAGATAGTCTTGTTCCACAGCAGTCATGATGCACATATATATTCCAATTATTTAAAGAGAATTATATAGCAATCTATTAAAGTTGTTTGCTCGTATTATTGTTTTTCTCTGCGTGCCAGCTGTTTATTCTAGGGTTGTCGCTACTACATATCGATGAATGTAGCTCATTGGAATCTTGTGGCGGCTGGTCGATTAGTGTAACATTCAGCAGATTTTGAATTGGTCACACTGCTCAACATGTTGTCGGCACGTTTATTTAATACCTGTCGTTCGTTTTCAACAAATTTGACTAAAAATGCCGTGAATAAGAATCCAGTTGGTGGCAAAAGTCTAGTGGACAGTGTGGCGGTAACCAAAAATGGCAAAACCATTGTGGCCTGGCATCCAGATACGCCATTTCCGTACGAGCACACAAAGCCGCTGCCACAGACCATAGAGACGCAAAGCTCTGAGGTAATTAAGGAGACTGCACTTCAGACGGCAATGAGTGCGTTTAAAAACAAGCATCCAGAGGTTGCGCGCCAGGAGCTGATGAAGCTCACACATACAACAAAGCACCGTTGGTTCCCTCGATCACGCGACAAAAAGGCCAAGAAGACGCCCATGGACCGGCCTTACCTATAGAATTACATAAGCGCTTCATAAACGCAATAAATATACGTTTATAAATAAATAAAATAAAAAATAAATACAAATTTATGTTTTATTCATTCAATAATATGTGTCATTAACAAGTACTAGCTTTTAATTCATTCTAAAAAGGGATTTTAAAATGTACACACAAATACACACTTTAATAACCGAGCTAAAAATCAAAACAAAAACAGCTGATAGGAACAAAGCACCAACATTTTTACAGACTCTTAACATATGTTAGTGGTCTGTGCACCATTACGAGTATAACAGCACTGGCATAGCACATAAGAAGTTGGGAAAATATAATATAAACAATGATGGATTCATGTTTCTTTGATTTATTAAAACCAATTTATAGTTAAATTATCAAATATAATACAAAAAACATGTTAATTTCAAAGCAACCAGTTCCCCACAATTGCATGCAATTGTATCACTAAGCAATGATTGTTATTGTATCATTGGGGGGGGGGGGGGGGGGGGGGGGGGGGGGGGGGGGGGGGGGGGGGGGGGGGGTTTTTTTTTGGGGTGGGGGGGGGGGGGGGGGGGGGGGGTGGGGGGGGGGGGGGGGGGGGGGGGGGGGGGGGGGGGGGGGGGGGGGGGGGGGTTTTTTTTTTTTTTTTTTTTTTTTTTTTTTTTTTTTTTTGGGGGGGGGGGGGGGGGGGGGGGGGGGGAAAGTTTAATTTTTATATAGGACCCGGCCGCCGGGCGCGGGGGTATTCTGTTAACATTCTGTTAAAGTTTACTCTCACAAAAAGTCAGCCTCTCTTCTCGTGTTTTCATTGTAGCTGTAACTTTCATAGCGAGCGGACGTATCTCGGAAAGAAAATTATACTTTTGAAAAGTGGGAGTGGAGAGCAAAGAAAGTTGTGTGAATAGAAAAATCACAAAAGTGCAGTGCATTGCTGGTGCTGTATATTAGTGTGTGTGTATATTTTTCTATGAATTGACAAGGGGAAGAGAGAGAGCGAGTAAGCGCGCTGCTGTGATTTAATTGAAAATAGAAAGAAATTGGAAATATTAAAAATAGCAACAAAGCAAATAACCTTAATAAATAGGGAATAGACAGATCAGACAACACCACAAACATGTCCACTGTAGAATCTTCCAGTTCAGCGGTGCAGCAGCCACCCTCGTCCACATTGCCAATGCTGGGCGACAATCAAGTGTCCACCATGCAGTTGCAAATGCAGGCGTCGACGTCATCTGCGGGTGGCAGCAGCAGCATGTCTGCGGGCGTTCCACTAGATACGCAAAGCAGCGGTGAGCCGCCGGCTAAAAAACAATTGCTCGATCCGAATGCAGCCTCCTCCTCGTCGTCATCGTTGTCCGGTGGCAGCGGCGGCGGCGGTGGGGGTTCAGCTGGAACTGGAACCGGAACAAATGAGAAGCTTGCCTATCGCATCTCGACGGCGCTTTGCTGCGCCGTCTGCTTGACTTGCCCAAAACGGCAATGTATCAGGTGAGTTAATTGAAGCCACATTGCCAAGAAGAAGAAAAGTATTTTCATGATTTTCTGTAACAAGATGCAAATAATAAACAAATAAGAATAAGTGTGCATACATATGCATGCATACACTCGTCTCTGTGTGTGTGTGTGAGTATCTGCATGCGTGCTCTCCGTTGGTGCGTGTGTATTTGTGACAATTCTCTGTATACAAAACAAATCGAGCAAAAGCAAACTCAGCTGTAAGCAGGCTACCACTCCCACACCCCGCACAGCTCATCGGCCCGTTCAACGTAGCTCACACAGCTGGCCTCGCTGCTGCACACACACAGAGAGCGAGAGTGAGATAGTGCTACAGCGAGAGCGCCAAAGCAGAATAACAAGAGGAAGGTGAAAAAAAAGAAACGGTGTATTTATTTGCTTATCTATGGTTACATTTGCAATGCTGTTCGCCGCGTTCGCCTTGAAAATGACAATGCCAGGCACTTGCAGCACCACCACCTACCCTTCGTCCTAACCGCTCCCCTAGCTCCCTCCCACCCTTCGATCGTATATATGTATGCATATGTATACAAACAACAATGCATATATCGCGCTCGCTCTCGCACACACACGCTGCTATTACATAGCATGCAGTTCTCGCCATGCTGCTGCACTTCTATTGCGTTTTTAGGTGTGTGAGAGACGACGTCGACGGCGACCAAAGCAACCCTGCTTAATTTCTATGCTCACCCCACACTGACCCCCCACCTTAAAACTATTTGCGCAGTTACAGTTACTGTAACGCTCTTCTGCAGTTTACACTGCTATTGCGTCATAACTTTTGACGTGTCCATTCTTTACATGCTTATGTTAATAATACACGCACACGCATTCACATACGGATGCGTGTGTTGTGCATAATACTAAAAATGCAAATACCTTGCGAAGATGCGCGTTATTCACATTTGCATTGTAGAAATGGGAGCCGTTATGTATTCTTCGTTCTGTTCGTGGCCTATTTTTAGCAACTTACCCGTGCGACCTACGCGGCGCCTCATCGTCGTCGTCACCATCCACTACAGCCCCCGACCCGACCGCAATCAGAAAATAAAAATACTAACAACGCAACGTCAGTGTTTGTTGCCTTGCCCACACATGCACATACACACACATATACATTCGTACATCGCCCAACTGTCTGTCTCGCTGTCTCTGGCTGTATGTCATTTCCTCTTCTTTGATTCAATTCGCTTTTCAAGCCATATGCATACGCGTGTATGCATGTATGTGTGTGTATGAGTGTGAGTGCGACGGACTTCAACATTTTTTCTATCATTCATTGATGCTCACGTTCTGTCGTCGTATTTGTTGTCTTACTCAGCAGCATTTTTTGTCAATTTGACAGCTTATTGTGCCAATTTATAAACAATTAACGCTTTACGTAATACGTAACTGCGTTAAGATACACGATTGTACCATATACTACGTTCATATATTCTTGTTGATTTCCCTGTTTTTGCTTTCCTAAGCCTTTTCCAATAGTGGCTACGTCGTGTTTAGCTCTCTCTTTCTTACTATTCTCTCTCTCTGCGTACTCTCTCTTTGTGCCCCTATGCCTATAACACGCACACACACACAGAAAATGTGCATAAGTTAAATATAATGCGTCATAGTTTCCACACAGCAGTTTTTATTTAACTATCAATTCTGTCCATAGTACTCAACGGTTTAAGACTTTAATTTATTTAAATACCAATAATTATATTGTTATCAATGTGGTCTATTCTACCCTGTTTCTATTTTGCATTTTATATTATATATACAAATACACACACACACTGGTTTCTTTCCACTCTCGTTTGTTCATATTCACGCGCTCTCTGTTATTGTTTTGCTTTTGCTGCCAGTACTACCCCTCCACAACTCCGCGTGCTGTCATCTCGTCCGCAATCGTATTGTCCCGCTCGCACTCATGCCTTCAGCATTCAACATAGTCAGCTGTTTGCAGTGTCAGTGAGGAAAAACAATTTGGCCCAACATGACAAAAAAACTACGCATTTTAAGTTATTGTTGTATATAATTGGCACCGATTTATTAGTAACTATGTGTGCGTGTCTAGGTGTGTACATAGCATACATATGTATATGTAGATATCATGGATGCAAGGGAAACTTTTGAGATTTGTTATGGCCCCAGGTTGTGTTATTGTTGTTATTTGCAGCGCGACCTGTAATCTAAGACAAACTCGTTTTACCAGTTCGGTCCATACCTGAAAACCTGCAAACGTTAGCGTGAGTGTGCGCGTTTCCTTTTTACCTACGTCGCTACGTCGTTGTTTTTCTTCCTTCTTCTCTTCACTATTCTTTGGCTGCTACATTGCTGTTGACAGAGCTACTTACACAAACACACATACACATACGCACATAAATACTCATGTGTATGTGTGTGGAGATATCTCTACCAAAACATCATCAGCTGGGTTTGTTATGTCTGACGCGTGAGCATAAAAAAGGCAGGCGAGTGAGTGAAAGAGAGAGAGAGAGAGAGAGAGAGAGAGCAGTGCATTACGTTCTTCGATGGAAACAAGAACAAGTTCTACTTCTTGGATATTTGTTTTAAACAATTGCCGTTGCTGCTGCTCCTGTCTATCGGTTATCGATAATTGTAGGTCATAAATAACAATATTGCCTCTGCCTCTGGAGCGACATTTTGGAAGTTCGTTCAACCTCGAAAGAGAATGGGAAATGGGACTGGGAATTGTTACTGTGTATGCAACTGTGGACAGAGACTAGAAATGGGATTTTCGGGGTGTCCTACTCACACCAGCGTGTGTGTAATCTGTGTATATGTACATATGTATGTGTGTGTGTGTGTGCATTTACTAAACAAACTGCCACAACAGGGACGTGCTCTTATCTTTGGAATCAAGAGATATATTCACCACATGCACACCAGACACACACACGCAGGCGTAAATCCAAGTGTGTGTGCGTATTCGGCTATCGCACATGTCACTCCGTAAATAGAAATTTCGAAATGCAGGCAGAGCCCCGACCAGACCAGACCAAACAGCAGCCCAAAAATGCGTTTTTATCACGCTGCGGCGACGATAATTAACGATACGCGTCGCGTCACATCGTGTTTCGTCTCGTCTTCTCTCGTATGTCGCATCGCGTCGCGTCGCCCGCATTCTTTGCCAAAATAGCAAATAATGGAAATTATCAACCAGAGAACCTATGCCAGACCTGACCTGACCTTTGACTCGACTCAATGGTTATTAGTGCCCTTCGAGTTATCTGCCTAATTGAAGGGAACAAACACACTGTGCCCAGATCCCTGTAATGTCTTATCACTCATACATATTCAATATATTATTTCCACAAATTGGCTTTGAAAAAATAAAAAACAAAATAAAAAAACAAAATATTTGTAATCTTATGGTTTGCCTCATTATAGACAATAACATCTCTACTATATCTCTCTCTCTATCTGTCTATCTATCTATCCTAACTATCTCTATCTCTCTCTAATAATCTAATAAACTAGTTAAGTCAATTAAATATTAACAATACAAGAAATTAGCTAACTTTTGTAAGCACACACAGCAAATTTGCCAACACCTTTAGTAATGTAATTAAATATTATTGCTAAGTAATTAAAAGAACAAAAACACACACACACGTTTTAGCCATTTACCATTTAGAGATCGTCGACGCAGTAGTTATTAACTGTTTTTTAATAAACTCTTGAATTGTACTACAAACTAGCGAAATATGAAATGAAATGAAATTAAAATAAACCAACAAAGAAACTGATTTCAATAAATGTTGCATCAATTGCAAACTGCTGAATTGAAAACTAAATACAAAATAAGCGTTTTTATTTATAAAAAAAAAACAAGAACACAACAACAGTAATGTGAAGAAACAAATCACACACAAACTTCTCCCTCCACCCCTACGCCTAAAACTCTCCATCCATTTCAGATATTCTCGCACACGAGAAACCCTTCATAGTATAACATTGTCATTATCATTCAGCCGTCGTCCATATCCTTCTCGTCCCGTATTCCCTCTCATACACATCTTCAACTTTGCAAAGGCGTATTTTGACTAATAGCAACTTTTTCTTCTTTTTTCTTTAATTGCAGGTTAATTTGTATTCCACATTTAATTATTCTTTAGTTTCTACTACTACTACATACTTATATACCTATATAAATTTGACTTATAGATCTATGGTCGTGTGCCCACACTAAACCCTCTTTCGTTTCCACTCTGCTCTCTCTAATTCCAGTGCCAAATGGGTCATCTCATGTGCGCCGCCTGCTTCACCCACCTATTGGCGGACGGACGGTATGAAATCAAAAATTGGCGTAAATTAAACACCTTGAAAAACTATTTACAGTGATTTGACCAAACATTATAAACGATCTTTATAAACGAATCGAGTTGATTAACAACAATTTCCTTTTCTTGGCCTCGTTTCTTTCTTCTTGCTGTGTGCAGGCTGCGTGATCAGATTGCCACTTGCCCCAATTGCCGTGTGGAAATCTCAAAGAGCACAGCTTCACGTAACCTGGCCGTAGAGAAGGCAGCCTCTGAGCTGCCCAGCGAGTGTCAGGTGAGTGCGGAAGTAGTGCCTTAACCCTATAGAGAAACTAATTCATATTTGTCATATCATCTGCAGTTTTGCAACAAGGAGTTTCCCTACAAATCGCTGGAACGTCATGAACAACACGAGTGCCAGGAACGGCCAACGAAGTGCAAATATCATCGCATTGGCTGCCAATGGCGTGGACCCTACCATGACAGTGAGTAAAGGAGGCATCTCAATCTGCTATCTATATCTCCTCTCTGTATCTGAAACTTCTTCTCTTTTGCAGCCAACGAGCACGAGCGCAATTGTCTGCATCCTCAGAAATCTGGCTACGAGGTAATGGCCGCCTTGGAGGCACATGATGTAAAGATCAAAGAGGAAAAGAAAATGTTTAGTACACTCATCGATTTGCTTAGCTACGAGAAAATCATATTCAATGGTGAGTAGATCAAGAAGAATTGTCTTATATACATATAGTATATCTTGTATCATACATTGTCTAATACTCTGTGTTTAGATCTCCAGATGAAGCCTTATCGCACAGATGAGTATGTGCACAAGCTGTTCTATGAGACCGCTCGCTTCTCGGCGTTCAATCAGCAGTGGGTGGTGAAGGCGCGCATCAACAATAGCCAGCGGGATCCGCATCAGTCCAACGAACGTGCCATTACCTATCAGCTCATTCTGAAGACCAAGACTAGCACACCCATGAGCATACACTTCTTCGCGCTCAAGGGACCCTTCTCCGACATGAAGGTATCGACGCAAATCTACAAGCACGAGTTTACAGAGACGGTAGATATATATATATATATCCATATACTGCATTGCATTCACAACTAATATATACATCATATCTTTCTGCAGTGCACCGAGAGTGATTACTATGTGCTGCCCTTGCCAGATGGCAACGGTTCCGGTTCAAGTGAGTGCAACAGAATGCTGGCAAACAAGGGCATTAATTTCCGGTGAGTTATAGCCCCGATCTTCATGGAGTTCTCTATTAATACTCACTCTCTCTCTCTTTGCAGTTTGCTGATGTTTCTGCTGAATAAGTAGATCCGTTCGTTATAATACAAACATGTAGTGCAGATTTTGAAACTAGTATTTAAGTTTGTTGTTTCTAACTCATAAATGTGCAAAATCTAGGCGTAGTTAATATATAAATACATATATACATATATTTTATAACTTTTAACATGTACATGTACTTTCAAAACTGACTCCTTCGGCCCCCCACCCCCACGCCCAGCCTATCCTATCCCCAGACAAAACAACAATCAATCACGAAAACACATTGTAACGCGGTAGGTTGTAATCGTAACCTAAATTAGTGGAGTTTTAAGCTTTATATTGCTGGCAAAAGTGAGAAAGAAAATACAAAATGAAATGGGAGAACTAAAGGAAATCGATCCCTCACATGCTTGTGAAGACTTTACGTAAACTGATGCGATATAGTTAATGTTAAGACAGACAGAAAGAAATTTCTATTGTAGTTGAGCAAGCCCTGATTATGTTTAAAGAGAAGTAACCCCTCACACACCCCATTTACGTTTATCAGACACAGCCATACGCAGACAAACAGAATATATACTTATACATAAATGATATGTGAGAGAGAAACCATATATCGTGTGTACATCATCGGAAATGCCATTTCAAGAAACTAATTAAATAACTTGCAATAATAATATTATAAACTGGAGAATAAAATATTTTTAAATGATCTCACTGGAATAAACAAATAATACACACACACACAAGCTTGTGCAATGCCTGCAGTCGAGCCATAACATTAAAGCTAACATAGATATATGTATCCTCTAAAGGAAACAATAACAATACACTGTAAGAAATACAACACCAAGCTGATCCAAAACTAACAGAGATTGTAACGCCCTATGGCTATGATAAGAGAGAGAAGAAAGAAAGAAACAAGGTAAGCTGTTCTCTAGAGTTTAAAGATGATACACGAACAACAACAATAGCAATAGCAATTCTATATATATAATTGGGTTCTGTTTTAAATCCTCCCCTTAAACAACAATTTACTTTATATGCTTACGATTTACATTCTTATGTGTAATATTTATATGCATCGTTAAATGATAAATGATATAAGCTCTATACATAATGCATACACACTTATGTATTAATGATATTTCTTAATAAATCAAATAAAAGTGCAATCTGCAGTCTTTTAATTCTATGCTTTATTCGCCTTCTTCCATTGATTGGTACTTATTGCGCAGAAGACTCCCCACAACGTCGTGGGGATTCTTTTTGAAATTCTTATCCTTAATCAGTTTCTCGAAGGATTTCACTTTGTTAACAATCTCTGCGCGTTTCTTTTTGATCTTCTGCTTTGCGCTCAGTTTCTCTGGCGGCGCTAGAGCGGCCTCTTCGCCTTCTGTTTTACTGCGGGTCTTCACGAGTTTGTAGATATCTCCCAATGAGGGCAGTGCATCACGCAGTGGATTCAGGTCTCCAATCACTTTGGTTTTCTCCCTCTCTTTGCGTGCGTTGTCCTCCTTGGCCACCTTCTTTGTTTCCACAAAACGTTTCAGTAGTTTTGTATGCTTTTGTGCGGATTTCTCCTTCTTTGTTTGGGTCTTCTTCGGGATCAGCGTCTTGTGCAACAGTTGCTCCTGCCGGGCTGATTTCTTCAGCTGCGCCTGCACCTCTTGTGTCTTTTGCTTGGCAGCTCCCACGGCACTCTTGGCCTTTGATCGTATGTTGCGCTTTGCCATTTGCTAATTAATTTATTAATTATTTCTTTATTTATAATCTTTAACGTTGCGCGAACAGTGAAGTTTCTGGACGCACGTTGTTCTGTTTCCTACACCGACTATTGTTTTGTATAACAGCTGGCTTATCGATATGCTGAAAGTGTTATAAGTGCTATCAAAATACAAGTCACAGCGATAACAGTGACTGCTGGCGCTAAATCATTGACTTTTTTAAATGGAGTTATGTTTAAATGCAATCAAAATTATAAATTCAGTTAATTCAAAAACTTGCAATGGCGCCCTGGGAACAGCAAATTTAGAATGACTTGTTAACATTAAATTAATTTTAGGTAATGCTTTTTAATTATTGCGATTTCTTCGAAAAGGCGCCAATTCTAAGTTAACAGCTGCTTGACATATGAAATTTCGCTTTTATCGATTAGTATTTATTTGTCGATAATCACATCAGTTCTACATCGATATTTGTTAGATAGTTTGCGAAATAAATACGTAAATACGCATATTTATGCAGAATTAAGAATTTAATGTTAAATACTGTTCGTGTGAAATTTTAAAATATAAATAGCAATGAACTCATAAGAATTAGGCTCTTTTAAATTGTGAAAAAAAACATAAATAGAACGGAAACAGCATTGGATTTGAAATTACTAACCATTTAACGTAAACAAACACAAACTATGGGAGTACAAAGTCAGCAGAATATGGAAAGTAAACAAGTCAAGGAATTCGAGTTCCCCCCAGTTTGGAAAGATGACTCCAAGATGAAAGTGCTGCTCTCAGCATTTCATCAGCGTCACTTTAGCCCGGAAAACTATGATACTAAAATGATGTTCTGGACTGATCTTATAAAGAAACACTGCCTACATTTCGGGAAAGCCAATTTCAGTCTTAGAGAACTGCAATTGCAGTTCATGAAGGGGGAACAAATACCTGCTTGTCTGGACACTGTCTTAGCCCAGATGGAGCAACAAAAACAGATCCGCCTTCGCAGTGAATATGAATACGATCCATTGAACAGCTGGAGTGGCTGGCTGGTCAACAGTTTTGTAAAGCGCCCTCTATCGCGGAGTTGGCAGAAACTCAAGCACAGCATCATTACAGAGGACTTGGGAGCCCGATCCCTTGTAGAATGGATTCACTTGGAAGCCTTACATGTGAGTAACAAATATCATACAAATAAACAAATCAATCTTACTGACAACTTCCCTCAGAGTATCTGCAATGAGATGGACGAGAAAGTGTTGCAGAAAAACCGTGGAAAACTGATGCACTACGATGCTTTTAAATCGGTTTGCAAGAGTTGTGACATGAACATTCATGACAAGTTTCTTCCCTTGTGTCTCCTAACGCTTCAGGCACGCAGACTTGTGGTATTAGAGAACAAAGTTGAAGCACACCTTCAAAGCATCCACCTCATAAAGATCCCAGGCATGTTTTTCCATCAACAAAGTCGCACAGCACGTAGTTAATCTCTTTTCTGCTTCTCTGCAGCCAATGCGAATGATAACCAGATCACTGAGGCGGATCATGCAGTGCACAACCTGGAGATGACTCAGGCCAGTTTGCTAAAACAGCTGGAAGTACTCGAAGATGACATCAAAGCCAACGATGATAAGGCACGCCAGTACGTAAAGGAAAACAAAAGACATTTGGCCAAAACATACCTTCGCAAGAGGCGCTTGTTGGAGAAGAATCATGGTGTGAATCAACATAGCAATTGTAAACCTTCTTTAACTAACTGTATTTTAATTATTGACCATTGCAGAAAGACGTAGCATTGCACTGCACAATATAGAAACACTTCTGTCCAATGTGGATGAGGCACACCACAGCGGCATCGTGCTTGATGCCTACAAAATCGGCAGTAAGACCTTACAGAAGGTTCTCAATGAATCAGGTCTGAAGTACGACAACGTCGATGAAGTGCTGGCTGATGTGCGGGAAACCCTCGATCATCATAGGGAAGTTCAAGATGTAATGTCAAGCAGCAGTGCAGACGTTGCCAGTCATGATGAAGATGAGCTGGAGTTGGAGCTGCGTGATTTGATGAGTGAGAAACCAGTAGCCACATCAGCGCAACCAATGAATTTACTTTGTAATAACAATAAACCTGAGATTGTCATCGATGATGAGCATTTGATCGCCATGTTGGACGAACTGGAGGTCGAAGAAGGCTCAATCTCTCAAGCCAGCCATAGAACACTCGAGTCTCTGGAATAAATTCGGAATGCTTACCATTTTTACATGTGAATTTGTTAATAATAAATTGAAAAGGTTCTAGTTTTGTACGTTGTTTGTCGTTATTCATAATGGCTTTATTCTATATCATTTTGTACAAAATGCGTCCTTATTTCAGTAGTTGTTGCTTAAAGGCTATGGCTAGACAAATGTTTCCCTAAGTTGGAATTTAAAAATATAAATATACATACACAAGTATAAGTATACACATGATTTGTTGTATCAAACAGTTCAATCAATATTTTATCTGACAAATAAATAAACGTACATACAGGCCTCACTACGTACACACTAAATATGCACATATAGTATAGATCGCACTTTAGTTAGGCATATTTGAAGCATATCAGAGAAGCAATTTAATGAACGTGTCCCTATGTGTCCCTGGGATGTGCCAGCAATCGTTTGCCCAAGGGGATTGTTATGTGTGTATTTGGAAAAGTATTAAAATACTTAAAATTGTACAAATGAAACAAATCAGCACGGGCAATATCACGATAAATCGCAATGATCTGAAACAAACAGTTCAACACAGATATAATCGAAGAAGGGTATATATTATTAGGGTTAAGGTAACGTTACCTTCCGTGCCCCAAGGCTGGGTGTCAGAGATTCAGATCGATGTCAGCCTCTAAATCGATGTGGTTCATTGAGTTGGCCGTGCTATTGAATATTTGATTCTCGGCCGTTGTCCCGTTGCTGTCCGCGCTTTGTCCGCTGGTGCTGGCGACCCCGTTCCGCTTCGATTTACCTAGCAGCCAGGAAGAGAGCACTTTGTCCAAATATTGTATGTTAATATTATGATGAGGGATTGGACTGTGTGTTGTATGACATCAAGGAATTCATAAAGAAACGTAGCTCGAATACATATCAAATACAAACCGATAAATACCCGTCTCATCGGGGGTATTTCCATTATCTGGACAGTACGTATCATAATGATAATAATTGAAAAATTCTAGCAATTATTAGTACTTATGTACAAGGAGGACATTTAGATTGGAGCACCGTGTGTGAAAGGCGTGTCTGTTGTGTATACGTATGCATGTGTGAGCGATGAATGATGAAAGTACTTACCACCCGTAAAGCAGAGACAACCCTCATCATCACTTGGAAAATCTCGTCTGGAACTCTTCAGCTTCAGCTCCTTGTTCAGCTCATTGATGCAGCGCTGATAGTAGTCATAGTCTTTCAGATACCATACTGGAGGCCAGCGATGCTCGCGCAAGTACTCCTGATTATCCTGATGCAGTGCTTTAAGACCCTTGAGTGAAAACTTACAGATTACGTTGTAATTGACGCACAGATACGACATACACCACTCGGCCAATTGATGGGCATTGTGCAGCTGTCGATGAATTCAAGAAATCAGTTTATCAGCTAATCAGTTTATTGAATCGGCTATTTTCACCCACCTTGACTGGCTCCAGCAGCTTTAGGCAATGATCCACCGTTTCATTGGTTTCATTTTGTGAAATGATTGTGAGATCTTCGATAACGCGACACTCGATCAAATTGATAAGGCGCGGGAGGCACAAACGGTTGGCCAATTCCAGTAAATTGAGGCATTTAACCGCTGAGATGGGCGGAATCTGATCAGTGTAGAGATAGCAAAGCAGCTTGTGGAATGTGTAGATGGTAACACCAGGGGAAAACAATCTAAGAAAACACCATCATCAGTTTGTATTTAAAATTAACAATTCGATTGTTCCTCTTACCACATTAGAGTGCGCCTCGCGAAAGTCTCCCTAAAAGCATAGCGCGCATCACATCGCAGCGCCCCACCAACACAGCTCGATGGGCCTTTAAATAAAAAAGATCTCTTTTAATGAGATTACAATCTTAAGCATTTCAGCTGTTCCAATGCATAAGCCAATACAAAACATCAATTCGTCTTCTGCTTAATCCTTACCTTCATTAGGCCGTCATCTAGTTCAAAGGTTACATCGGTAAAGCAACCGTCTCCGATACAGTGTCTTTCCATGCTCTCCTTTATGCGCTGTAAATATAAATTTGATGAGATAAACATTCTGGATTATGCCAGGCAGAAACTCACAAGACAAATATGTGGATTTGGTTCATCACTTGGACTGTCCATGACGCATAGTGGCTTGGAAAGTAACATGGTTAGTTGAGGCAGTTCTAAGAAATCGGCAGCTTCCCTTATTTCCTGGAGAAGTAAAGAATACTTTGTTAATCGATGACATTATCAAAGGTCACAGCAATAGAATTACCTGCAGATTACTGCATTCCTTATCAATGGTGCCGGTGTAAATGAATCTAAGGCATTGATGTAGTGACTGAGGTGAGATTAGTTTGTTTAATGTGATGATTGTTTGGATAGCGCTGACGCCACGTTGCGTTTCCATCTGCACCAGGCGTAGACTTTGCAGCACGGGATGATGCAGCTCCTTGTGCAAATCACTGGCGCGCTTGGACTCCACCAACGGCAGAGCCTGATAGCTTGATCGTCGTTTTAAGTGTTCCCACATGCTTCTAAGAGAAAGAATTGCAAATAGTGGGTTTTAAGCTACAACATTCAGAAGTAGTATAAGTTACCGTTGTGTGCGTGATTCGTATCGTATCAGATACTCGGTATCATCATTGAAGTCAGCTATAGTCGCCTCTCCGAACGTTGAGCTGACCATGCTCGACTCACTGCTGCTGCGACCACCCATGTCACTCAGCTCCGTGTTCAGGAGCCGTTGGAACGTGCTTGAGGCGGCGGCCAGCATGAATCTATGAACAGCAAACTTGGTTGTGCCCGCAACGAGAATTAGGTCGGCATACGCTTGTGAAAGGAACATGTTGTAGATGTCCTGGCGATAATGTCCAACCATGACGGTGACCTCCGGTGGTGGCGGCTTTGGTGGCCGGAAAGGTGCCTGCAGCAATGGCTTCTGCACCTTTTTCAGGTTCGTCATCCAAAAGCGTTGCTGTCGCCGTGCAATCAATGCTGAACGAATGGAATTCTCAAAGACTTCGTTGACCCCAAAATATGTGAAAACGCTGGTCTCGTAGTAGCTCACGCCCAGCTCCTTTGCAACAGCCCGGGCCTCATCAGGCATGACCAAATCACTTTTCAGTGCAGCCCTGTGTAGAGTAAAAGTGAAAGGGATTATACAACTATATATAAAGCTCTTGATTAAGGCTGATTTCTATGCGATTCTACATGTGATTTCAATACAATATTATTATTAATTATCTATCATTATTGAATAGCAACGTACCTTACAAACGTCCCCTTTTCCCCAAAGTAGGACAAATAGTTCTCATCGCGGTACATGTACCGCAGGTCGTTCTTGCAACCGACAAGCACGACGGGTACATCTGGACAGAAGCGACGTATCTCTGGATACCACATCATCTTGCAGTTGCGTAGCGAGATCGGACTTGCTATGGAGAAGCATAACAGCACGACATCAGATCTAAGAGAAAGGTAGTTAATATGAATCAACGGCGTAACCCAACGAATGAAGAGAACTAACCTGCCGTAGGCAAAGCGGCGATCCTTGTCATGATCACCGAATGTGTCCCACAGACGTAACGAGACGTTGACACCATCTACCACTTCCCACGATCGCTCGAGTACCTGTAAATCGAAATGAGAGCTGAGTGTGACTAAAGAATCTCTTTGTAGTTTAGCAGATTGTCACTTGCGTCTTTGTATATCCGATACTGATCGATCGCCCACACCGTCGGCACGTGCGTGGACAGCAGCTGAGACAGCGAGACATGTTTGTTGCAGGCTCTGGCGCATATGAGACGCGTCTTTCCCACAGCAGTGTCTCCAACTAAGACACACTTCACCAGCTCTTGATGTGGCTGTTCGTTGTCCATTTTCGGCATTCACCAATACAATGAGTTCTGTAAAACGAAAACAGACGTAATTATTGAAATCGCGGATTAAAATGGTATACAATATATATTTAGTTCTTCTCCTTCCTTGGTTGATTCACCAATTTGTACATTACTCTGTTTACACTTCAGTTTCAGGCAATTATATATATCATTTTTGGGGTCACATATGGAATTCTGCGGAAAATCATATGCAAGCCATAAATAAGAATCTCATACGCATTGCGTCCTATAGTGAATAATGAAAGTAAAAGGAAAACGACAACAATGAGAAAGACAACCCCATTGCGCTGAGCGGGAAGCTTCTTTAGAGTCTAATTGAGCTCAATTGAAACTGAAATAAAAATATCTTCAATCGTTGCAAACAAAAACTGTAATCTCCATACTCTGTATTAAAGTTATGGTAAATATAATATAATAATAAATATAAAACAAAAGTTTGTTGTCTTTTTGAGCAATTGCTGTGTGCGAAAGGTATAATAATAATAAAATATATTTATCATTTGAGTATCCAAGGATTTTATAGGGTATTCAAGTGTCGACACTGTCTCTAGAACCATTATTGGTGTTCATATCTTTGTGTTAAACGTGCCGTTCTGTTCGTTTACCGTTTATTTTTGGATGCACTCAAGACTCACACTAGCTCGGGTACATTTCATAATTATCCGTACTTGTTTCAGCTATGGGAAAGTGAACCATTCATAATATCTGCACATTGTCAGTTCTCAAGGAACGCATTTACATGAGAAGTATACAGGTTCATCAGAAGTGTATTAGTAGTAGAAGTATAGTATATGTACATATGTAGTACAGTAATCTACAAATAAGTCTATAAAATACATTGTATTCAAGAATAATAAACGTGAATAAGTAAAACCTATCTTGGTATTAATCTCAATATATTATGAATGTATTTTATTTAATATTGTAAATGCTTTCTATGTAATTCTTTTTACATTTATTGTTAATGCAGTGAAGTGAATTAAAGAGTTGGCAATTATAGTAATGAGTTCCTTTTAAGGCATGACCGGCACCTAAGATGCCCCATTGCCGAGCTTATTGATTTTCTCATTCCATTAAAGAAAGCGAGCGGTGTCGCCTCCAGGCCTCCTCTGACTCTCAGGCTCATGTCAAACCGACCGCGTCAGCGAAATTTTCAAATAAAGCATCGAGTTTTTCCATGCTCACATTGGATGAGTAACTCAGGTGTTCCAATATTAACATTAGAAAATAGTTTATTACAATATTTTAAACAAATTCATTTTAAATAAATCAATTACATTCACTTCCACTTTTTACAGACAGTGAGAGTTTTTATAAGACAATAATATATAATTCACATATATAATTAGCGCTAATTTTGATTGATATATAAATTCCTACATATATACATGAATATGCGACAACGAGAAATATAAATTTGTACCTTTTCAATTGCTTTTTTATTTATGTTTTGCGTGCTGTTTGCTCTCCCAGTTCTTTATTTGCGTGTTGCACTTATCACTCACGTACACACACAGACGCAGGCAGTAACAGACAGAATTTACAACAATTTGCAATTCTCATTTGCACCAACACAAATACAAAATAATCACACGAACTGTGTACGTTTTTTACATTTCTCTCTGCTCTCCGAATGCGTTTTATCCGACTTGCTTGTTTTTCAACTTTTCACATCACAGTGAAGTGTGCATATTAAAGATTTAAATTGTTAAATAATAAAATGCAATTGTTGCACTTTCCGAGTTCGCTTGTGTTCATCACTTGCACCGATAAATATCTATCGATAAACACAACAGCTGAGTTGAAAGCGCCATCTGCGGGAATGCTAAGCAATACAAAATCATATGATGTCAACTATTTGCGTCCTTCTGGTGGCGAGTGGAGTACACTATTCCCGCTAGAAAACACATAGTTTCAACACTAAGCATCGATTCTTAGTAGTTGCAGCAATTGCGCACCATCGATTATCTGTTTTCCGATAAGTGCAGCCAACTAATGTTGCCAGACATTTACAGTAAAATGTAGGCCCTCCATTCGTAGAGAGTGTGGTGTTTTTCCAATGGTCTTACAAACATGAGAGAAACTGAAAAATACGTTAAAAACTTTAGGGCCTTCTCTAGGGCGGGACAATGATTAAACAAACTACACAACTTCAAAAAACTGTTTTAAGGCGGTTGTTACACGCGCACATTTCGAGATATTGCAAGACAACTAGACATGATACGATATTATGATACGGAGTTTGTTTAAATCTTTCTATTGAGGTTGAAAAATTTGGATATGTCTTGGCGTTGAAAAAATTATCGAACTTCATATAAGATATCTTCTGGAATTTTACGAGCCCCAACCACTATTAATTCGAACAGCATGTGTTTTTGGCACTGTGCAATGTTTAACACACGATATTTTTAATACTATTACAGATAAGGAATGCCAGTGAATTTTGTCTAAAAGAGAATTTTATTCTCTTTACGATGACAAAAACCAACAGTCTACGGGACAGACAGTGGGATGCCCTTCGACCTATGTGTACTTAATTAATATGATTTGTTTTATACCTTTTCCTAGTTTAATTTTAAATTCACACACTAAGCATATGTCACATGTTTTAAAATTATTCTCGACAGATGGCGTAACACAAGACTTGGTTATTCTCATACTTGCTTTAATAACTTTTGTGATTATTGTTCGATCGGATTGAAACTTTGGTAGATAGATTTTATAATCAGCTTAGTATATGTTAAGTCAGAATGTTTATCTTTTAAAATATGGATTTTCGGGCGATGGGCGTGGCATTCAAAATTTCAAATTAACTTTTCAATGGCCGAGGGTATAAAAATACCAATCTGGACCGCCGACAGCAAACGAATGATAAATTGTGGTGAATCTCATTTTCGCATCGAGTAATTGCCAATTTTAACTGGGTAGACATAGCGATTCAACATTGCTGCCAGGGATTCGGACAACCCAGATCGAATTGCAGCATTGCTTCTATTTATAAACAACTAACTTATTTATATATCTCCTCAATCAACCATTATCTATCCTGGAGCAGAGTGAAATACTTTGTGAGGCTTCTGACACCCTCGACAACAGCGTTTGCAAAAGACTCTTCGATGACAAAAAAAATATTTTTTGTATTTCTAACAACAAAAATATGATTTATTTATTCACAAGGTAGACTTAAGAGATAAGAAAAAAATGACAGAAACGCCCCAAATGGAGATGTATTTTTGAAGATTTGCTTAAACGGGAGTCTAAATAACAAAACATAAGATAGTTAACCACTGATATTTTATCAATAATAATTACTTTAAGGTCGATTAACCTTGAATGAAGAGTATTAACTGAATCATGACTTAAGGGTCTTAGAGGTACTGTGTGAGATTGATTAACACGAAGTGAATACATTGAATGCAGTGTCGAGCCACTGATTCCGAATGTTGCTGTTCCTGTTGCTACACATAAGAGGATTTTAACAGATGTTGGATCGGCTCCTGGCATACTGTTATAAATTACGGGCAATGATTGAAAAATTGCTGAAATAAGTCGGCTCTTTCCGACTACTGCACCGCCTCCAACAAATTCCTGATAGACTGAATTGTCTTTGGCATTGTGCAAGACATGGGTGAAATATAGCTTCTGCTTCAAATTAAGGGATCTTACTATATTAGCTAAGCTCTCTTGTGAAACTAAATGTGAAAGCTTGATTAAACGGACATTACTATCTTCCTCATTCGTCTCAATATTTCCATCCACATTTAATACATTTAGTTGTGGATCTATTTCAGGTAAACCTAAAACTCTGAAGCCATCATCTACTAATTCTTGTTCTGCTACCTGATTTTCCCTTCTTCAGGTTCTTCTTCAGATTCTTCATTATATTTTTTGCGATTGTTCTCTACTAACTCCTGGTTCTGCCTACAGAACATTTCACATTCATGTGTGACTAAACCAAAACGCTCATCTCGCCATGGGGCGTACAGCATTTTCAACTCTCGAAATTAGTCACTATTTTCTTTATAGACATTAAATCTCCTATACCTAATAATACATGCTGTGAGCCTCGTTCTGATGAAACCACTATTATCGCAGAGAGCGTAAACTACTGATTCGGAAACCCTGGGCACATCGTCGTCAATTTCATCCGTATTTCTTGGCGAGTTCCACATTCCGATTTGCTATAGCTATAAAAGCTGCAAAATCGGCTAGGCATAAGCTCTCTAGACCGTCTGTGCGCTGAATATCACTATATCTAGAAGGCCTAAGTGAAAAATTTCCCTAGAGTCCTCGGGTAGATTTTAAAGTTGCTATCTAGATCTCAGCATTCTGACCCGTTTTTCTGGAATATGTGTGTTGATATACACACTGGCACTACTGCTGGCGGACAAATGCATACCTAAACAGCAGTAGACGGCTTCCTGAGCGGATATCTCAGAAATAAATTTGTTATTATTATCCGTTATCTCATTGATTGCCTCACGCATCACCCATCACCATTGATATGAGTCTCTGGGACTTGTTAATATAATTAACGACGAAGCTGCAGCAACTGAATATTCTTATTTGCTCGCGGCAACAAAAAGAGGTGCTTATTGTAAGCGTTAAGCTTGATCGCTAAAAAAGATCACTTCAAAAAAACTTTATGCTTGATCTTATAGCATTAATATAGCCCTCATAACTAAGTTTAAGTTGATCGTGGGACAAAAAGTTTTAAAATTCGTTAAGGTTATCTAGGCTTTTACGATGGGAAATGGGAAATCGAGGAGACTTTGAATTTTTTCGAAATTTCTACGATGCTCGGGAAGATTCAGAGCATTGTTTTCAAATGGGAGAATAATTTTTGTTTGAGGCATAGGTGGGTATGGAATACAGAATCTACAAATTTGTTTTGATCTAATTTCTCGCCTGCAAGAGTACCCGTGACTATGAAGTTGATACTCCAAATATGGAGCAACGTCCGGTTAACTAGAATCAGTTGTGATAAACTGATCAATAAAGGACTTGACTTGATATGTGGAGAGCCTCATTGCTGAAACTCCACCCCCAAAGGCACAGTCTCAGCAGAGTAAGAAGAACAACCACTGTTCATTGGCAGTTACTTGTTGCTTCTTATAGACCTCTATGTTGACTAAATACTGAATTGCATCAGCAACTTTTGAGGGCCTAATGGTTTCAGCTATGAAATGATGATTATACTCTATCCTACGTTTGAGATAAATCTACACTACGTCGGCTTCATTAAATGCCCTTGGAAGGAAAGTTACAACATTTGCAACTGGAATTGGCACATTGATCACAGCTCCTTTAATGGCACTTTGGCGTCCATATCCAAGAGAACCCATATAGTGGGGGAACCCATATAGTGTATATATTATATATCAAGATCACTAGCTGAGTCGATTGAGAAATGTCTCTCTGTCTGTACGTCTGTCTGTTTGGACGTCAAGATCTTAGCTATTATAAGTAGAGGCATGAAGTTTTGTGTGAAATCTTCGCAATTCAAATTTTTTTTCAAAAATTTGACGCCACGCCCACCGCCCAATATTATAATTCTTAAAGTCCCTTTGTAAGCACCCCAAAAGATATAACTGTTTGACTTCAATATAGTTAGCTGACCATAAAAACTATCTTTCTTTTAAATTTCAATCCGATTGAACAATAAAAACAAAAGTTATTTAAGAAGTATGAGCATAACACCAAGTTTTTGTATCAGTTAACTAAAGAGCTAGGTGAGCGCAAAATGCGAGCTTCATATGTCGAGAATACATACATATGTATGTATGAATTTAACAAATTAAACTACCGGAACTTATGTAGGTCGAAGGGTATCATACTGTCGAGTCCGCTCGACTGTAGCTATCGTTGCGTTTTATGATTCAAACAAATCTCAAATGGAATTGAATTTTTGAATTAGCTCAGCGTTGTGATTTATTTATCAGTGATTAAATTTATTTATTTTTTTTTACGCAGTGTTATGTTTTTATACCCTTCGCCAAGCAAAACCCCAAGGCTCCCCTCTTTATATTAAATTATTTATATTAAATTATATAATTGATTTGTGTCTTTTCTGACGTAAAAGTTTATAGCGTTGACGCAACGCAACTTTAGAGATATTTCCGCAGTTATATGTATATTCTGATTCGACATTTCCGCAGCTATATGTATCACTATCCAAATCCATCTTTTGATGCGTCAATGTGCAACTGATTCTTAGGATTTTGTTTGTAAATTTTGAGTATAGGTTCGCTTGTTAAACATTCCTTTAGTTTTTCAACAGATTGTATTTGAGTTCCCTCTATTTTGAACTCTGCATCTTTTCTTAATAACTGCATGAACAATCTTGCTATTAAATAATAGTCTTTCATAGACTTGCGAAAGTATCCTGTTAGACCAAGGAATGCCTGTAGAACTTTTATGTTTTTCGGTAATGAAAAGTTTTAACAACTTTTATTTTTTCCTGGCCTGGCCATACTTGTCCATTTTCAACTTTGTGGCCAAAAAAAGTAATCCTCTTTTATAGAAATTAGCACTTTGACCATTTTATCTGCAGACCAAACTCTTCTGCTTTGAATAAAACTGTTGCCATATTTTTGAGACACTGATCAATGGAGTCTCCAAAAATAACAATATCGTCTACATAACTTTCCATTATACCATCATTAACAACTGCTGAAATATATAGCATTTTGTATTCTTTCCAAAACTTCGTCAACGACTGGGACTGGAAATCTGTCTTTAAGAACTAGCGTGTTCAATTTACGGAAATCAACGCACAATCTGTAAGAGCCATCTTTCTTTTTTGCCAACACAAGTTTGCTTGCAACATTGGAAGTAGACTCTTTTATAATTCCATTGGTTAACCACTCTTCAACTTGTCTTCGGACAAATTCGCGTTCTGGAATTGAAAATCTGCTTGGGCTTTCCCGAAAATCTATATTGTCAACGTTTAGAGTAATGCTCAGCTTTATTGGATATTCAGCAATATTATCCTTCGGCTTGTAATTATCGATCAACTGCTTTAATCAACTGTTTATTCATTAATTCATGATATTTTTTTGAAAATAACATAACATTAAAGTACTTATCTTAGCTTTAAATTTAAAAATTACATTTTTTTACATTAAAATAACATGTCTAGTTCTAACTCTTCTTCCGCCTCTATATTCTGAATCTTTGCTCTTTTGTTGAGTTGACTATCCAAAAATTCAGAAAAGAGATGAATTGGCGGAGAAGGTATTTTATTTGTGGGCTCATCAGTCTCCAAAGCTATGTGTTCGTGTTATTTCGTGCCGAATTTCGAAACACGAACACGCACGCCCATGGACACAATCTTAATTTTACACACGCACACGCGTAGCCCGTCGTGTCACGATGTGACACGAAGAAAACGCGGTCTATGCCCAACTCTAGTCCACACTTGTATTTTATATGTTCTTTGTATTATTCGGCATTTATCAACTATCACTTTTATTTTTTAGCGGCTGTTCTGAACCAGAGTTGTTGATTTGGGTTCGTTTCAGGGACTTAGTTCATTAGTTCATTTTTCGATGAACTATAGTTCAATCTTTAGTTCGTTCGTTCGAGTCTTTTAGTTCGTTATATAGTTCAATATTTAGTTCGTTCGTTCGAGTCTTTTAGTTCGTCATATAGTTCAATCTTTTGGTCTTCGAGTCTTTTAGTTCGTTATATAGTTCAATCTTTAGTTCGTTCGTTCGAGTCTTTTGGTCTTTACTTCGATCGTCAAAATCTTGTTCTTTCATTGACATCGTACAATTTTGCCATTCTCCGCGCATGTTTGCAACTGTCGATCGTTAAAAGTAAATGTTAAATAAAAAATAGTTGCATGTGGTATTAAAAATATATTAGGCTTAATTATGTTTAAATTTAAATTAAAAATAAAAATCAAAATTCAAAATCTAACAAAAAAATACAATATATGTATTATTACCATAATATTTGCTTCAAGTTAAAAAGGAACTTCATGTTTTTGGTTGATATTAATATGTTGGCTAAGAATATAAATTAAATAATGTAACTATTCAATATTATTATGCAGGAATGTGAGCTTATCGACCTTGTTTGGTTGCAACAAGCTCCTTCGGTCTGTTACTATCTATCGGTCTAACGAACGAACTAAAGGAAGGAACAAAATACTCGAAGACCAAAAGAACAAAAGACCAACGAACTAAAGACCAATGAACTAAAGACCAAAAGACTAATGAACTAAAGACCAAAAGACTAATGAACTAAAGACCAAAAGACCAACGAACTAAAGACCAATGAACTAAAGACCAAAAGACTAATGAACTAAAATCAGGGATTTAGTTCATAGTTTAGTTTGAGGAGTAGTTCAAACGAACTAAGTCTGAACTAAACGGCACAACTCTATTCTGAACGTTTTTGGCTGTTCTGAACGGGAGCCCCCATATAAGATTTCAGATGTATTTTAAATCATATAAGTTTTATTTCAATTAAGATAATTATATTTTAGTAAAGTGCATGATTAGGTAATTTGACAAAATAATATTTGTGCTGCTTGACGACTTCGTGCATTGAATACGACTATTGATTATTGTGTTAGTGGTAAAAGGTCTGTCCACTCGATCGGTATCGACAGGGTTGCCAGATTACATAAATTATCAATAAGCATCAACAGGTGAGTATACTAGTCATTTCTGAATGTCCGTTCCTTGCACTTCGTGGAATTTCAACTGTTTTCACAAGCCTTGTGTCAGTAGCCTTTGCAGTATTTTAGTATTAATACATTGGAACTAGATCAAACTCTTGTGACAACTCACATATGGTAAATTAACAGTCTTAGCTTAAACGAGAGCAGCAGTCGAGCGGCACTCAACAGTGGGATGGATACCCTTCGACCTATGTTCCGGTGTTTAAGTTTATTTTGATAAATTTACACAATTAAACATATAGTCTGTCAAGTAACACTTTACTCAAATGCACATGTTAATGTAATGTACATTTGTGTAAAGCGTTACTTGACAGACTGTATGTATTGTACATGCTTTCAAATTATTCTCGACAGACAGACTGAAACAAAAACTTGGTGATATTCTTATAGTTGCTTTAATAACATATGTGATTATTGTTCGATCGGATTGAAACATTCGATAGATAGATTTTATAGTGAGCTAAGTATAGGTCTAAGTCAGAATGTTGTAACTTCTAAAATATGGGTTTTCGGGCGATTTGAAATAAACTTGATGTGTGGACAGTTCACATAAACCTTTGTGCCAAATGTGGTGCTTTTTAAATAGCTAAGATCTTGACGTATACTTTGTGAGGTCTCCCACGCGTCCTTGTGCCTGTTACATACATTTTAAAAAAATGTTAGTATAGCCTTTTAAGACCATTTTCAATAGGCGAAGGGTATAAAAATGCCAATATGCTGCGGTGCACTTCGCCGTGAACACTTTGCAAACGTAAAATTGATAATATTAGATGATGAATCCTACTTCAGATTTTCGCATAACGAGTTCATGACAATTTTAACTTGGGGTAAACAAGAATTAGCTGATTCAACATTTGCTGCTAGGGATTGGGGAACACCCAGAACGAAGTAAAATGACCGATGCGCACATTTGCGATTTTTGCGCATTCAATAGTACAGAGGCCAAATGATTGATAAAAATGTATAAGTAGTTATTAATAACACGCATATCATATCTCATTGTCAGCATTGTTTCTCCCATTAAATTTTGCACCATTACATGTATATAACTTGTATTGGATCGATCGGAGGATATAAGAACCTGAAAGGTGCCGCACGCCCAACAAAAAAAACACTCAATATATCTTTATATTATACCTTTTCTTTAAAATCACGAATTACGAATGCACTTAAGTTATTGAAAAGTATTTCTTGGAACTAGCAAAAGAATTCGAATTTTGTGACCATTATTAAATTTTAAATATTCAGATATTTTCTTTCATATATGGTTTTAGGTATGGATCTTTTTATAGACCGTAAAGAAACGAGTGACTGATATATAAACATATAATAACTTAAACTCATTCTATTTCCAAATGTTTGTTTACTTGCTTACTTGAAGTTTTGATGCATTCCTTTGTCGACAGGCCTGAATATGCTGGAGTTGCTGTTTGAACTTCCGAAAAGAATTGGTCAATTACATACATATATCAGTTTAATTACATCATAAATACCATACCAATAGTAAATGAATTCATTTTATAAAAATAATAAAAGCTTACGAAATTCGAATGGAATATAGATATTTTAAACCTAATTCAAAGTTTCGTTAAAGGAAATTAAATTAAGAAAAAACGAGAGCAACAGTCGCGCAAAACGCGACAGTGGGATACTCTTCGACCTATGTTCCCGTGTAGTTTAATTTGTTAAATTCATACACATACATATGCACATGCACATGCTTTGAAATTAATCCCGACAGATGGCGCTCGCGCTTCGCGCTCGCCCGCCGCTCTTGTTAGCTGACAGAAGCACTTGGTTTTATGCTCATACTTTCTTAAATAACTTCTGTGATTATTGTCCGATCGAATTGTAATTTGGAGACTACGTAGATATTTCATTCAGCTTAGTATATGTTAAAGTCTATTATACAGATAAAGTCTTTTATTGATTTGTGGGGGCGGTGGGCGTGGCACCTAACATTTGAAATAAACTTGATCTGCTTATAGTACACAGGAGTCTTCCTGCCAAATTTGGTAACTCTAGCTTTTATAATAACTGAGATCTGTGCGTTCATACAGACAGACAGACATGGCTCAATCGACTCGGCTTGTGATCCTGAGCAAGACTATTATATTCTTTATGGGGTCTCCGACGCCTCCTTATGCCTGTTACATACATTTGCACAAAGTTAGTATACCCTTTTTTGACCATTTTCAATGGTCGAAGGGTATAAAAAAGAAACATCCAGGTCGATGAAGACTTCGGCTTCATGGCGGTGAACAAGAGGGCCCTCGTGGCACTCCACAACGGTGAGGTTATGCCCGATCAGCGTCGCTCTCTGGCTGCCGTCTGACGCTTGCCTCGTGTTGAAAATTCCCAAAAAACGATGATGCGCACAATTATGTATGTTTGCGACAGAATATATATATGAACGACCTCGATAGCTCAGTGGGTAGAGACGCTGACTGTTGTTCCAGAGGTTGCGGGTTCGAATCCCGCTGAAGATCATGGAAAAATTTTTCTCTACCATTCCATTCCGGATACACACACCTTCAAAGTTCATAAAATTTCTCATAACATTTTCTCCACGAAAAACCACTCCCTAACAGAACCCACCAGATGTTAGGATACAATTGGCTAATCACCTGTTTATTCGAATCTCAAATTGATTAACAGAAACCAAAAGATAAAGATAGAAAATTTTTGTCAACCCCTAAAACCGGCAACGACTTTCGCATTTAAACAACGGAAAAAACACGATCATCCGCTCACTGGAATATACGCACTCTAATAACCGATAATACACGATTATACTCAGCTTGGAAAACAAATGCTCCAATATAAGCTGCAAATAAATTGGGCTATCAGAGGTTAGATGGCGTAACTACGGTGAGCACAACACTAATGACGGGAACACCACCCTAACCCCCTCTATATTCTGGGAAACCAGACAAAAACGAAGGTGGCGTTGCGATACTTATGTCAAACACAGTAAGGAGCAAACTTTCAATGCACAAATTGGTTCCGACAATACCGGATACCGACGAGTCATGGGCAAGCATGGGATGGGACACTGTGATAATGGAGACCGGCTAATAGAGTTATGCATGAAAAACACGATTTAGTTATCGGTGGCGCGCTCCGTCTTCCCCCCATAAAGATATTCATAAATATACATGGACTTCACCTGGGGGAACGACTAAAAATCAGATTGACCACATATGCATCAGCGCCAAATGGCGCAGCTCTCTACTAGACGTGCGGAAATAAAAGGGGCGCAGACCTGTACACAGATCATGAGCTCGTTCTAGCAAGCAACCATTCAATTGAAAAATCATGGCCATTAAAACAACCATACGCCAGGAGGGGCACCACGTCACAACATCACAACGTTGATGAGTTGAAAAATCCCACCAAAAGGAGAGAAACTACTCAGCCAAATTGGAATGAGTTGCTAGAAAATGAGGCACTTTTTTTTAACTGGCAAGAGTGTGCCATCTCGAGGCAGCAAAACAAACTCTGGGCATAAGAAGGAAAAACAAAAGACAAGACTGGATTTCTGATGACACATGGCACCTCATAGAGTTACGCCGTCAATTGAACGAAAGACTGAACCAGAGAGAAACTCGAGATTTGCGCGAGCCCAGTATAATGACATGGGGGTAAACGTGTCAAAAGAGCAGCAAGAAAGGATCGACGCACCAACCAACACCAACAAAATAGCTGACGAAGCAGAGGAAGCTGCACAAAAACACGACATGCGGCACCCTCTACCGAAAAGTTAAAGAGTTGGCAAATGGAGGCACGACTAAAAATAATAATAACATTGATTCTCGAAGACAAAGACGGGAAAAACATAACATCAACGGATCAACAGCGACAGAGATGGAAAAGAACACTTCGATGAACTGCTGAACTTCCAAGATAGCGCTAATAACGAAGCTGAAGAAGAAATCGAAGATAACGCACACACCAACAGGCGAATCAGAACTACACCACCATCAAGATCTGAAATAGTTGAGGCCATTAAGAAACTTAAGAACAACAAAGCTCCCTGGTACAGATAACATACCACCGGAGCTCCTTAAGGCCGATCCAACTACATCTGCCGCAGCGTCGTTATACGAACATATCAGAACAGCATGGGAAAACGAATACTTCAACAACGATTGGAAAAAGGCATCGTCGTTAAAATACCAAAGAAAGGCGATTTGAAGAAATGGGTAACTGGAGGGGTATCACTGTACTCAACACGATCAATAAGATTGTGGCACAGATAATCCTCCAACGCATTTCTCAACACATAAGCCAACTACGCGATGAACAAGAAGCCCTACGACAAATTTCAACAGAAACACTTGGCATATGGTGGAACCCAACACGGAAACTTGGCGACTTAGACTTCGCTGATGACATCGGTCTTATAACCAACACACACACAAGTATGCAAAAACTGATGAACAATCTATGCGCAGCTACACAACACCATCACTATCGATACACAACAAATCGAAGAGGTCAGTGAATATTGCTACTTGGGCAGCGTAATGTCAACAACTGGTGGCACAAAAGAAGACATCAGCAGCAGAATTGCCAAAGCAAGGGCAGCATACGGTCAACTACGCACCACATGGAAGACCAGACAAATTGCAACCAGCACAAAAATTAGGATCTTCAAGGCATGTGTGCTAGCGGCCCTGTTGTACGGCAGTGAAACGTGGAGTTATACCGAACGAGAATTAATCTGCTCAAGTATTTGTGAACAAATGCCTACGTAGAATAGTGGGAATCTTCTGGCCAGCCACCATCACCAACAGCCAGAGTTGTACCAGCAAACTAACTGCGAGCCACTTGAGCAAACAATAAAGAAAAAGAAGTGGAGTTGGATAGGTCACACATTAAGGAAACCACATGACTCAATATGCCGCCAAGCACACTCGATTGGAATCCACAAGGCAACAGAAGAAGAGGCCGTCCGAAACAAACTTGGAGAAGAAGAGTTGACAATGAGCTAGTCGAAGCAGGAATCTCATGGAACGAATGCAAGACAACAGCCAGCAATAGAAGAAGATGGAAAGCCTTATCTTAAGGAAAAAAAAAATATATATATATGAATATCCAGGCGATTCATCCGTGAACATATTTAATGATCGTGGATTACGCGTTTGGTGACGAGCAAGGTGAGGTTATATTCGTATTGCACTAGCGTCACCGCTCAGACGTAAGAATTATAAAATGTTGCTGCTGCAGGTTTTGTTTCTGCCACAAGCGCAGCGACCCTTATAAGCGCATGAGTGGCTTGCGCCGAGTTTCCCACATGTTCCAACTTCTATCCACAGGCACGTTATTTCTATTCTCCACAGATTAGGTGTTCATATTTTCCGTCTTCGTCGGCAGAAAGATGAAGCAACGTTGGCGTAGCGTCGCCCAAACTTGGTATTCGGCCGATCAGCCGGTATATTCCAAAAAAAAGAATATTCCTTTTATATTTCTGGCTGCAGATGGCTCAGAAAAAAATTTTAAGGAACGTGTTAAGAACACGTCTCTTCGGATCTCGTGTCAGAAAAGAAGAGAAACAATTATGGCGACGCTCGCGCTTTTTTTTTCTCTTCTTGCAGGGTTGCAAAGTCATCGAGTCAGACCTGCCAATTTCTTCAATTGGGGAAACAAAAGTGTGACCCGACTCTCACAGTTGTCAATCACAAAGAGTTACTGTTGTGTTTATTGTTCGATAGGCTTGAAATTTGTATAACTTTTGATCCAAGTAAAATTTTTTAATGGAGTTTCTACAATATTATTATGTTAGCCCTTAGAAATATTTAAGAATCCTCATCCTTTCTATTTAAACAAAACCCCGTCATATGACAAATAATTTGTATGGCAACTACTCGTTATAGTCGTCCGAATTTGATAAAATTTTAAGATAATATTAAGGATCAAATAGAAGTAAGATGGAAAAAGTTTGAAAGTCATGTCTTGAAATATAAGCTATACGATATATTCGGCCCGATCCGCCTCGTTCCGGCTTATTAGGCCATGGATTTTAAAAAAATTCATTGTTGTCGGAACGGAAATGTGCGTAACAGGCAGAAGGAGCCATCAGTATCAGTAGCCGAGTCGATTGAGCCATGTCTCTCTGTCCGTCTGTCTGTCTGTATGAACACCTGGATCTCAGAAACTATAAGAGCTAGAGTCATCAAATTTTGTTGCAACATACGTAAATATTGCAGTGCAATAAAAAAAAAAAAAAAATTTTGCCAAATCGGACGACGTTATCTTATAGCTCCCATAGTATTGCTAATATGCTGATGGTGTGCAAAAACACTTCCAGTAGTGTTGCAGGGCTATTTATTTAATTATTTATTTATTTATTTAACGTCAACTAAGCCAGTCGACTTGAAAAATTATTATATTTAAATTAAAATTAAGTAAAATTAAGATTAAAAATATAAAAAAAAATTTTATTAAATTTAGTCTGGGGAAAATAAAGCAAGAATTAACGATCCAACATTTGCTGCAAAGGATTGGGGAAAACCCAGTAAAACCCAATCAGATCGGTGGATTAATGTTAGTTATTAGGATGAGAAGTTAATTCATTAAGGATAGATAATTTAACAGAGTGGAGGGAGGACTCTGAGTTGAAAACTCTAAACAGTCTATTGTAATCAGCACAGAGAACTCGGAAAGGGTCATGCAAGCTGTAATTATTAGGACAAAAGGCTAAAGAAAGTGGCCTAAAATTACGAGTAACTCTAGAAGGAATACAGAAATTGATTAGGTTAAGTAGAGTTTATTAGTTTTACGATAAACATAACACCTAACATAATACGACGGTTAGTTAAAGAAGGTAGGTTAATTAGAAGGAGTCTACTAGAATATGGTGGTAAGTCTACACCCGAAACCCAATTAAGACTACGCAAGGCAAAGAGTAGGAACTGCTTTTGAACAGACTCAATTCTATCTTGATGAATATGGTATTGCGGCGACCACACGCAAGACCCATATGCAAGAAATTGGACGAACAAGAGAAGTATAAAGCAACTTAGTCGTATAAGGATCCTCGAATTCTTTGGCCCATCTTTTGATGAACCCAAGTAGTCGAAATGCCTTATTGACAATTTGTGTTATGTGACGATCAAATTTCAATTTATGGTCAAAGAGGATACCTAAATCCATTACTTCAGATATTCTTAAGAGTGGGGTTAAGTTAAGATTATAGTCGATGACATGATAGTTACCTCTGTAAAATGACATAACCTTGCACTTCAAACAGTTTAGATGTAGTAGATTATGTCTACACCAAGCTAAACTTCTATTATTGGCAACTATGATATGTAGGATATTTAAATTATTTTCTGTATACATTTGTGAAAGGTGTAACTCCTCACTTTCTCCTGCACAACTCCCTCTGCAGCTCCACTTCTGCATATGTTTCATCTACTGTTATGTCATTTGGGTATCTTGACTTCTTGAGTTTGAGAATTTTCTCATAGCTAGGCAATATATTGCACAAAGCTTCATTATTCACAAATTCCTCGAATTACCAAGTATTGATGTTTGTTTATACCAGTCTCCATTAAAAGCGATAAAACCTTTTCAATATCTGGTTCGGGGAAGACTTTAGGATCGGTGGAGTGTCGGATAAGCGTAACACAGAAGCTGCAGACTCATCGTGTTTTTCCAGCAGAGCTATCCGACGACGTTTGCGTCCTCTCCCTTGAGGACTCAGCAAAGTCAATTTTGGGACGTCTACGTTCCGCACTTGAAACCTTTTCCTTGAAGAGGTTCAATTAACATGGTTTCACAAGTGTTCAGCCATTCGGATTGAAATTTAACAATTAAACTCTTATTGCGTTTGTATTTAGCCCAATAAACAATAATTTTTTTATACCCTTCGACCATTGAAAATGGTCAAAAAAGGGTATACTAACTTTGTGCAAATGTATGTAACAGGCAGAAGGAGGCGTGCCAGACCCCACAAAGTATATATATTCTTGCTCAGGATCACTAGCCGAGTCGATTGAGCTATGTCTGTCTGTCTGTCCGGATGTCCGGGTGTCCGGATGTCCGTCTGACCAGATGAACACACAGATCTCAGCTATTATAAATGCTAGAGACACCAAATTTGGAATGAAGGTTCCTATGTACTCGGCGCAGATCAAGTTTATTACAAATGTTAGGTGCCACGCCCACCGCCCCCACAAATCAATAATTTAATTTTTGGAACTCAATTTGTAAGCGCTGTATAATAGATACAACTTTCTGACTTTAACATATACTAAGCTGAATGAAATATCTACGTATCCGATCGGACAATAATCACAGAAGTTATTTAAGAAAGTATGATCATAAAACCAAGTGTTTCTGTTAGCATAAAAAGGGGCGGGGGGCCATCTGTCGGGATTAATTTCAAAGGCATGTGCATATGTATGGGTACATACATAGGAATATACATACATAGGTCGAAGGGTATCCCCTCTGTCGCGTGCTGCGCGACTGCTGCTTTTCTTTCTGGTTTGGAAATGTAATTCAGACAGTTTTCAAGAATCGTCAACTCAACTACGTAGCCCTTGTTTTTAATTTTTTTTGCTACCAAGCAATCACACTACTTGCTCTTTCCGCAATCGTCACCCTGTTCTGCGCACCAAAGATCTAGGACGTGCATACCCGAAAAAGTGCAGTTACAAGAAGCGTCTGTAGAAAACAAAAAAAAAAAGGGGGGAAAAAAAATAATAAGCAAAAAATTTGTTGACACAAACATAATTTTGACACACACAAATGATGATTACAAAGGAAACATCACAAAAACATAGGACAAGCAGCAAAATACGGCGAAAACTTGACCTTGAAGACTGCAAGACAGCTTGAGTTTATTATTGTTTACACGTATGTATGTTTGCAAATATTTGCAGCTAGACTTACGATTTTTATTTCCTTAAAACATTGACAAATACAGTGATAGCACTCAAAAAGGGGATCGGGGGCAATATATCTAAAAAGTTTACTTAAACTAGGAAAATTACGTTCACATAATACACAAAAAAGGTATAATCCACAAAAATGGTACCAAATATGATAAATCTATTTCATGAATTTCACAATTAGAATTTATTAAAGTAAATACCTGAAACTTTAAAATTCATTTTTTTTGTTGCGACGAAAAGCAATCAAAACTCCGCTGTGCTGCACAAAAATGAACAGTTGTTCTCCCATTACACTCTATTTTTAGAATGTCCCGTTAAAGTTAAAACAAAACGGTGTTGCCATACACATATTTGGACATTTTAGAGACAATCTGGTTACTTTTCGTAAATATTTGAAAATATTTTTATACCCTTCGACCATTGAAAATAGTCAAAAAAGGGTATACTAACTTTGTGCAAATGTATGTAACAGGCAGAAGGAGGCGTGGGAGACCCCATAAAGTATATATATTCTTGCTCAGGATCACAAGCCGAGTCGATTGAGCCATGTCTGTCTGTCTGTCTGTCTGTCTGTCTGTCTGTATGAACGCACAGATCTCAGCTATTTTAAAAGCTAGAGTTACCAAATTTGGCAGGAAGACTCCTGTGTACTACAAGCAGATCAAGTTTATTTCAAATGTTAGGTGCCACGCCCACCGCCCCCAAACAATAATTTAATTTTTGAACTCAATTTGTAAGGGCATATGAAAGATACAACTTTATAATTTAGCATATACTAAGCTGATTAAAATATCTAAAATATCTAATATTTACCAAATTACAATCCGATCGGACAATAAACACAGAAGTAATTTAAGAAAGTATGAGCATAAAATCAAGGCGTCAGCTAACAAGGGAGGCGGGCGAGCGCAAGGGGCCCCCCCGGCGGGCGGGGGGGGGGGGGGGGGGGGGGGCCCGGGGGGGGGGGGGGGGCGGGCGGCGGGCGGGGGGGCGGGGGGCGGGGGGGGGGGGGGGGGGGGGGGGGGGGGGGGGGGGGGGGGGGGGGGCCGGGGGGGGGGGCCGGGGGGGGGGGGGGGGCCGCACAACGCGCGAGGCCATCTGTCGGGATTACTTTCAAAGCATGTGCATATGCATATGTGTGTGAATTTAACAAATTAAACTACACGGGAACATGGGTCGAAGGGTATCCCACTGTCGCGTTTTGCGCGACTGTTGCTCTTGTTTTATTTCATTTAGCACGCATCAAAAAATGCGAGCTAATGCGTTCTTCAATGCCGTCGCTCTTTCCGTATTTTGTCTGTTGTGACATTTTGCAAGTTCAATAAGCTTCCAATTGGATGTTTCAAATTTTGTTTTGCTCTCAATCTTTTGCAATTAGAATGCTAGAAAATAACAAAGATCATAAGCCGTTGTGAAGTTATGAATGTGCGAGTGGGACGCCTATACATACATGTCTGCATATCCACATGTATGTATCGGCGTCCCACTTCAACACACATTATTGCACGATTGTATATGTATGTATATGTACATAAATATGTACAATTAGTTTTGCAGTTGCTGTTGTGTACCGACGAAAGAAAACTAAGTTCTAATTACATATATTGCGTAACTAACTGAGCTTTTAATTTATTTAAAAATAATTATGAAATACAAAAGAATTTCACATGTTGATCGCGGCAGCAATCGAACCTCGAACACGCTCAATATCATTGGCCTTAGAGTCCGTGACATAGTCCATTCAGCCATTGAACATCTCTTGCAGGCTTTGAAAATGGTGAGATATTAGACAAAACGACAAGACAAAAAAAAAAGCACATGCAATGAAATTTGGTACGCGCTTGAAATGCATACCTATACCTATTGCCTACGGTATACTATGATAATCCATGGCCTTATACAGTCAGCTCCTGACTGTAGCGTTTGTATTTTTTATAAGTAATAAGTGATAAAAAGTATATATGCTTAGTTTCACGTTGATATCTCACTAATGAAAGTGAACATTGGATTGTTCCTCACGACCACACCATTGCTTAGGTCACAATCCAGCATTTTTATGGATATGTGGATTCCTTAAAAGTGTAATTTCTCAAAACACCTCAAAAGGCGCACTTTATATCCATTTCAATTTTGAACGTTTTACAAAGTGAACGTTTGAAAAGTGAGGAATTTAAAGTTCCGCTTCAAAATTGAGCCCAATAAGGCCAAGTTCTGTGCGCTTGTACACGCTGAATTTAACAGCTGATATTTTAAGATTGGACTGTTTAGTTAACATTTGCATAGTTTTATCTATTCCTTATATGTATGTTAATACTAAAATTGTGCAAATTTGCATACATGCAAAAAATACATCTATGTTAAAAAAAAAGCCAAACTCCCCATAGTGCATTGGTTGAAGGGTATCCTACAGTGTAGTGTGGTCGACTGTTGCTCTTGTTAATTATTTAATTAAAAACTTATAATAAATGTACGTGTTTCATTTGGTTAATTATTTATTTCTTCGCTATCGTAATTTGCCTTTCCCTTTGGACATGCCCTTTAGCTGTGTCCATTCAAGTTTAGATTTGTCTTTACATATCTTAAGTATGCAGCTCACGCTTTATCAACAAGCGAATTGAAAATCTTTATGAGCAGAGTTCGGTCTTACATGTAACCTAAGCAGAGGCACCTCCAACTTCATAAATTATGCATGTACTTGTGGTTGTTTACTCCCATGCAGACCCCTCTCTAATCCCTGACTGGATACGTGTTATCACAAGTTCCCCCCGTTATCGGAGCAACACTTGCGGGTGTCACTTGCGAATTCCTCAGCTTTTACAATTGCGTAAGTTTGCCTGACCGAGACAACGCGTCGTATGTGTAACGTGGGCATCTATTTTATTCCATTTCGTTCGAGTTTAGCTCGCATTCCAAATCAAAGCGAATCGCGGTCTGCTAAATGCGCCAATTTCAAGTTCAAATCGCAAATCGAATCAATTGATCGTTTGCACATCACTCATACGCAGCATAGGCGACGCCGTTGCTGACCTTCCGACAATTACGAGAAAATGTTGCATGCCTCCAATTACGGAACATCGTCTCTGGCGTATTTTTGGCAATTGAAATGCGCGTGCCACACGTCGCTTAGCGGCAACAACAAAAACACATATGTGAAGAAAGTTGCTACAATCAGAGCTCGACGCAGAGATACCCTGGAAAGGTTTATAAGTCCATATGAAAGTGAGGACTACTAGATATATTATATATATATAATACATGCATATGTAGACATTAATGACAATCAAATACCCTTTAATTGATATTAAAGTTGTTGCAACTGCTTTGGTTTATCATAAATGTTTCCTTTCTTTATTACTGCAAACCAATACCCCCCCCACTCTGGATTTCCTACAGGGTATGCAAAGTGCTTAGCAGTGCAATTTGTTAGCGAGTGCATCACCAGGTGCGATACGCACTCGCATGCCTTAAATTGTAGAACTGGGTCAAGCAACGCATCCCTAAACAGGGTGTCCATCCGAGCGGGTCATCGGATCGGTCAGCCCGCGTTGACATTGACACTGATCGCATTGCGCTGTACGTGTGTGTGTGTGTGCGCTGTTTAGTCGTGCTCCTCCGTGTGTGTATAAAAATGCGGAGCATGCTTTGAGCTTTGTCACACGGCAAGACGAGTTCGACGACGACGTACGCTCACACGCAGCAGACTAAGAGACGTCGAGTGGAGCTACAGCAGCAACGAGTGGGAGGAATCGAGTGAGGCAACTGAGGAAAGCAAGTGAGGAAGGCAAGCGAGGAAGGAGAGAAGGGAAAGACAACCGAGGAAGGCAAGCCAATCTAACGAGGATCTGCAGCTGTCGACGACGCCGAAGATGATGTGCCGTGTGCTGCTCGTGCTACTGGCGCTGGTGGGCGCTGGCCAAGCAGCGACACATGTCAACATATCCATAGCCCAGCAGCCGGCAACCAATCCGGCGGATGTCAGCTTTGTGGATGGACGTGCACCGGCAGAGCTACGTGCAGGACCCTATCGACCGGAGCAGGACAACGAGCAGCGCTTTTCACGGCTGCAGGAGCGACCACAACAGGCGGCAGTGCAACAACAACAACAACAACAGCAGCAGCAACAGTTGCCAGTGCAGCAACAACAGCAGCAGCCACAGCAGCAGCCATTGTCACCACGTCAGAGCCTGGGCCTGCAGCCATCGGCCCAGACTCCTGCCAACCACAATCCCAACCAGCCACAACGCATGGGCCGTCGTCGCGTGCACAGTCGCCGCCCTGCGCTGCATCAGCAGCCGCCACACAGCGGCCAGTTCCGGCAGCGCAATCAGCAGCTGCGCCAAAACCAGGAGTTCGAACGCTACATTCAGTCGTACCACAGCCACGGACCCTCTGTGGAAACGGTGAGTGGCAGTTGCAAGTGGGTGACAGTTAACCCTAATCCGATCTTCCCCTGCAGGTATTTGAGTCATCCCCGTCGCCTCAACGCTACACTCAGTCCGTGAGCTCCAGCTCAAGCAGCTCGAGTGCACTGCGTCCCGAAGCAGATGCAGATGCGGTGTCCATTGGCGGCGTCAAGTCGCAGCAGCTGCGCATGTTTGAGCGCCAGGTGGCTGCACCAGTGGCGCCGCAAAGCCAGAGTGCCAATGTGCAGGAGCAGCCACAGGTGCAGGACAACATCAAGCCAATCTATGAATCCTCGCAGGCGCCCGCTATTGGCTCCAGTTCCAGCTCCAGCTCCTCCTCGGGTTCAGTGAATCCTCCACCACCGCCCGCGGTGCCCAGCACAGCGCTGCCCAACGAGGCCAAGCTGGGAGGCGGCAGCTTCGAGTCCTCCTACGAGCCCGCCTACAATGTGGACAACAGCTACAACAGACCCAGCTACGACCAGGCTGGATTCAGCTACGACGACGTGCAGGACGATTACCAGGATCAGTATCCACCCGCAGTGGATGAGAGCTCTGGCTACGATGACTACGGCGAACAGGCTGGAGGTTACTTGCCCCCACAACGTGGCTATGTGGCTCCTGCCCAGCCACGTCCAGTGGTCACCAAGACCATTCAGATTGTGCAGCCTGCGCTGAAGGCCAAGAAATACGAGGTGCGTCATCCGGCCATACAGAAGGAGTTCTACGACATCGAGGAGCGTGTGGTCATCAAGCCAGCTGGCACTTTGGTTGTGGAACTCGATCATCCTGTGGCCAAGATACCCAGGGGAGAGACCCTTCTACCCTTGGGCCATCCTCATCCCGCTGTGGCAGCTGCCTACAACAACAACAACAATCGACAGGGCTACAATCAGAATGAGTACAGATCTGGCTACGATCAGCCGGATCGAGCAAGCAGCGCAGCCAAGGAGCAGTCGCAGGTGACCACCATCGGCTCGAGTGTGACGACCATGCCCAGCTACGATGCCGCGCCCAAGGGAGACTTCGTGGAGGCACAACTGCAGCAGCAGCAGCCACAGCCCAGCGATGCCGTCGACGGCAATCGACAGCCCCTGGCAGCCCCACCATCTCCCCCTTCTCAATCCAGCTCCAGCACCAGCATGACTGCAACCGATGCCAATGGAAATCAGTTCCAACTCAGTCGCAAGCATATGACGCCGAGTGTGATCTCTCGCCCGGAGCCAGAGCTGCAGGACTACGACTACGGACGCAGTGAGGCAAGTTACCCCTCCCAGCGAGGCTATCAACGTGCCGGCAGCTACAACCGCCAGCCAGCGTATCAGGTGCCCCCCAGCAATGATGACTACTTCAGCGGGGAGTTCCTGCCCAATGCCAATGCCGGCAATGTGGAGGCTAAGCCAGCTCGCCTAGAGGAGGCGCCACCACGTCCACAGATCATCAAGCACGAGCACAAGATTCATCTGCCTCCATCGCAGCACAACATCTACCTGGGACGCAGTCGCCAGCCGCCCCCCAAGGAGCAGCGCTTCGTTGGCGAGACGCCCGCGCATGTGGCCGAGCTGAAGCCCTATTTGCGCAGCCATGTGGGTCCCACAATGGTGTATGCCAAGTCCGTGAACAGAGCAGCCGCTCCAGTATCACCCGCAGTATCTCGTAGTGGCTACTACCATCAGTCGTCGCGGCAACGCAGTCCTCTGGCCGAGGAGCTGGAGTACAGCGTGCCCTACTCCCGCATGCGCTACGATCCCAAGCAGGACTCCGCTCAGCTGGTTGAGGCACCTCAGCCCGTGGTGCAACCCAAGGAGCAGCAAACGGCAAAGGCACAAATCCATCTGCAGATTCCTCACGAGAACGAACGGGATCAATCCATTGTGGCCACGGCGACGATAAGTCCCCTGAAACCCGACTACGATCAGCAACAGGAACAGCAGAGGGAACAGAAATCCTCTCGCCTACAGTTCCAGCGTCTGGTTGAGGCCCCTGCTGGTGGTGCTGCAGCTGCACCCGGTCCAGCTGCCTCTGCTGTGCCCACCACACAAGCCACGCCCACACCGCAGCTGGATGTGGATGTGTCGCTCAACGGCGCCGCTGGCCACTTGAATCGACACCTGCAGCCCAACGAGCGCGTCATTTCCGCCACTGCTGCACCCACGGATTCGGCAGCCACCAGCGAAACCTTCCACAAGCGACGCATTGTGGTCAATCATCCGTTCCAGACGGTGCGCGAGGTGGTCGAGCATGAGCCCATCACCAACTACCATCAGATTCAGGTGAACGAGCCCGCCTCGCCAGCCCTCTACCATCAGGCAGCCTACTACCAACAGCAGCCCCTGCAGACGCACGGCAACCTGGTGCACTACCAGGCTGGAGTCTATTAGCACCTTGGCAAAAGAAATCCGAGAGAACGAACAGTTGACAACCCTAGCATTTGAATAGTTATATAAGAGTTCACTTATTATATCGTATAGTACCCCCTCAGTTTGGTAGCAGGGCCCTCTCCCGAAATTGTTGATCATAACTACATATACTCGTATAATATTGACCCCCAAATAATGCGATACGTATAGTCCCTAGACTAAGAACGCAGTTTTACTTGCCAATAATAAAATGCATACAAAATGCATCAAAAACTCAAGTTGTTCTAGTTTTCTATATGATTCTCTTTAATCTCTCGACAGACTTGACATCTTTTAATATGTATTTATATGCTTCGACTTATTGAGCCATGTCTGTCTATCTCTCTGTCTATCTGTCTGTGTGAACACACATATCTCAGCAATTATAAAAACTAGACACAAGTCCCAACCAGTAAGAAAAGCAACAGTCGCGCAGCACGCGACAGTGTGTTCTGACCTAGTATGTTCCCGTGTAGTTTAATTTCTTAAGTTCATACACATATGCATATGCACATGCTTTGAAATTAATCCCGACAGATGGCGCTCGTGCTACGCGCTCGCCCGCCTCCCTTGTTAGCTGACAGAAGCACTTGGTTTTATGCTCATACTTTCTTAAATAACTTTTGTAATTATTGTCCGATCGGGTTGTTATTTGGAGACTACGTAGATATTTCATTCAGCTTAGTATATGTTAAAGTCAGAAAGTTGTATCTTTTATACAGCGCTTACAAATTGAGTTCAAAAATTAAATTATTGATTTGTGGGGGCGGTGGGCGTGGCACCTAACATTTGAAATAAACTTGATCTGCTTATAGTACACAGGAGTCTTCCTGCCAAATTTGGTAACTCTAGCTTTTATAATAGCTGAGATCTGTGCGTTCACACAGACGGACACGGACAGACAGACATGGCTCAATCGACTCGGCTGTGATCCTGAGCAAGAATAATATACCTTTGGGGTGCCACGCCTCTTCTGCCTGTTACATACATTTGGACAAAGTTAGTATACCCTTTTTTGACCATTTTTAATGGTCGAAGGGTATAAAAATGGACTGATAGTTTGTATGGCAAATTAATAACATATCGACCTGATCGGACTTGTTCCGCCTTATTTGCAGCGTCAGTTATAAGAAGCATCTGTGCCATGTTTCATTAAGAACTGAGACACTAGTTTATGTTGCTACAGACAGACCTGATAAGATTGACTCCCCAGTTGATGCTGATAGGAATATAAACCCCCCCCCCCCCCCCGCGGGGCGCGCGCGGCCCCCCCCCCCCCCCCCCCCCCCCCCCCCCCCCCCCCGGCGGGGTTAAATAACTAAGGGGTCGGAGATGTCTCGTAAGGTGCGTTGCAAAATCATTGACCAAAATTAATATACCCTTTGCAAGGTTGTATAGTATATCAAGTGACTTATTGATCTTACTGATCAACCTTTGCAAGGTTATAAATATCAAGCCACTTATTGATCTTACTGATCTTTTTACATGAGTAAACTATCAAAAACTTCAACAAACAATATAATATAATCACAGGATATATACACTCTTTAAATATCATAAATCAAATATCTCTTTTCCCAGAAAAAACCATTCGCCTTGCCCATTGAAAACATCCTTTTGTTCACATATATAATATAATAATTTTATTGGTTCTCATTTTGTTTCTTTTGTTTTTACGAAAATTATATTTAAGCACTAAGCATACAACGAACAAACTTACAGTTACATTTTATAATGCAATTAAAACATTGACTTTATATATAATAATTGTTTATACTTTTCGCAGCGCATCAGGACTACTTTATTATTTGTAAAATACAGATTTTTGTATGTTTTCCTCATTTTGTTTTGTTTGTCTTGTGTGTGGGTTTTAGAATTTCTCTTTTTTTTCCATTCATCGTTTAAGTATTTAGAAGTAATCGTTTCTAATTATTATGCAGTATTTATATCAAAAATACAAAAAACCATCCTTGCGATTGTTCAACGCATTAAATGTTGTTTAGTTTTTTTAACTTTTTGTATTTTGTCTTCGTTTTGATTGTCTCCTCTCACTGTGGCGGTGTTTGACTGGAACGACGTTTATCCTTTTCCTTCTCCTTCTCCTTGTCGCCTCCCTTGCGACCAAAGATGCGGAACATGCCGCTGCGTCGCTCGTCTTTGCTCTTGCTGCCCTTCACGCCGGACACGGAGGAGATGGACTGAGCTTCGCTTTCGCTGGAGCTTTCGGCAGAGACACGGGTAAAGCTGATAGAGTCGGGTTGTAGCGAGACAGGGCGATTGCTCTCAAAGCGGGTGTTGCCCCAACCTGTGAGGAGGATAAGAGAGGGATGTGAGTATGATATGTATATAGAAGAATCAGAGAGAGCGAGCGAGAGTTGATGTAGAAGCGCATGCAGTGTAACACAAAAAAGAGAGCGAAGAAGTATCGAGTAACTATGAAGATCTTCGGTGTGCCGAAGTCGCAATTCTCATGCAGATCGGAGCTAAATAATGTATTGAACAAGAATATATACATGTATTTGTATATTAAGTAAGAAGATATAGAATAGAATTAAAATGAGTGAATTGTAGATTTGAGAGTTGTTGTAACAGATCGACAGGCAGACAAGATAAGACAATTAGATCCTAACTATGCTGATTTTAATGCTGACCAAGAATATATATATTGAATATATACTTTCAGCTTGCAATACGATCTGCAGGAGCATGAGAAAGTCGAGTGAGTGTGCGTGCAAAATATACAACAGTATGAACAAAGATCCAGAATGAGAGATCGGGAGAGAGATAACATATAGACAGATATTTTAGGAGATAATACTTTGCAAACTCGTGCGCAGATACGATCGTCGCATTAGCTTGGTCGATTTCAACGTGGAACCTTCACACAAAACTTTGTTCAAGGCATGCAGAACGAAAGACAAACAAAGAGAGAAAGAGAGAGGGAGAAATAAAGAGAGAGAACTTAGACAGAGTAACCGATAACCAGAAGAATCCAAATCTATCCAACAATAAAGAGTATATCTAAACTAGTCTTATTCTCTAGGTTAAGATGAATGTTTCTTGTTGTTTGTTTTGTTGTTGTTTTGTTCGTGCTAACCACCGATTCCGTCGTTATTGTTATTTAGATGGAGACCCATGTAGCTTGGATTACTGATGGCATTGTTATGCTGATCCCCGTAGCCGGTGGATGACTTTGTCGATGAGGTTGGTGAACTCGTTAGATGCCAAACCGTGCGACTACTTGTCGCATGTTGTTGTTGTTGTATCGTTGTAGTTGTTGTGCTTGTTGTTGTTGTTGTAGACTTGATATTACCATTGCCATTGCTGCTGGCTCCGCTGCTCGAGTAGCTAATGGTGCGTTTGGTTGTCGACGTGCTGCTGTTGCTGTGTCCATTGTTGTTGTTGTTGTTGCTGCTGCTGCTGGTTGTGCTGCTGCTAGCGGCGTAGCTGTTGCCCGGCGCATGTGCCTCCATCTCAATAAACTTGCGCGTGCTGTCAATGCGTCCCGTATTCAATGAGGGGACACGCTGTGGCGAAGCCAAGTGCTGCTGCTGCTGGTGTTGCTGCTGTCGCACCATGTGGCTGTTGTAGTACTCCGCCGGCAACTGTTGCTGCTGCTGCTGTTGCTGTTGACTGGCGGCTGCATTGAACGCATTGATGCGCTGCTGCACCTGCGCCGCATGGCCACTAGAGCTGCCCAACGGCGGCATCGTTGTGGGCAATGGCGGCGGATTATCTATCGATGCAATGCGGATTTCGGGAGGGAACACGTTTTTACAATGTTGTTGTTTTTTGGATGAGAAGAGTGTGTGAGTGAGTGATTGAGTGTGTGTGTGTGTATATATGGTGTGTGTGTGTGTGTGTGTGTGGACAAACACAACTAGCAGAGAGAGTTCACGAGGCTACTGCGTGTGCTCTGACTTACCTGATTGCCTCATCTCGCTATTGCGCTGCAGAACAATGCTGTCGTCTTTGCTGCTGCCATTCTGGGCGGGCAGGGTGTTGGCGCGGCCATCGGTTAGATCTGCAACACAAACATAACCTCAATAAGCATATAAATTGTATATTTTACAGGGTACACACCATTGCTGGAACTTTGGCGATTACGCAACACGACCAGATTCTCTTGGCTCTGGCGGGTGGTGGCTACAGGAGGTGCACCACGTGGCGGTATTGGTGGCTTCTGATCATAACCCGCTGTGGGTGAACTGGGCTGGGAAGTTTGTTGTGGTTGCTGCTGCTGTTGTTGTTGCTGCTGTTGCATCTGTCGCTGCAGGAAGGCCATTTGGGGCGTGGCAGCTGCGTCTACGTTCTGCAGGATGCTGGCGCGACGCTGTGAATCTGGCGAGGAGTTGCGTGAACTGACGGGCGATTCCACATTGCTGGTTACCTTGATGTCCGGCGAGCTGCTCGATTGTTGCTGCAGGCAGAGAAATATAAATAGGTTAATGTGAGTTACTCAGAGGGATCCGGGTGTGGATTCTTCCTTACCTTCATGGACTCATCGTAGCTGAGCAGCTGTAGATTTGGCGGCAGACTAGCGTGGAAGGATATCTTGCGTACCCAGTCGTTCATGATGTCCAGCGAGGGTGCCTCGAAGAGGAACTCTGAGCCATCGGGCAGCTTTAGACGGAACACATACTTCTTCTTGGTGTAGTCATCGGCACGTTCGCACTTGGCACCGAGAATGTTAACCGGAGCCGTCGCTGTCTTCTGTTGCAGGAAATCGTTCTCGTCCTTGAAGAAGCAGACCAACTGGCCGCAGAGCACCGTGTGGAACTGCTTCCACGAGCGAACCGGTGCCTTTTTGCCACCCGACTGCAGACCATGTTTGCGCTCGAGCATGCCTTGGATCTCTACGGGTGGCAGATCGAATCCCTCACCCTTTTGGTTCTTGCGGAACGACTGTGCGCGACGGCGCGTGGTAAAGGATGGTGTCCGTTTGGCTTGCTTGGGTTGCACCTTCATGCTCTCGGCACGCTTCACATTCGCATCGGCAGAGCCGCGACGCAGTCTATCGCCGAAAATGCTGCCTGAGCTGCTCTTCTGCAGGCCCAATTGCTCGTCCAGCAGCTGTTCCTGGAAGGACGGACGTAGCTGTGCTCCCTGCGCGATGGCAGGTGATTGGGCTGCACTACCAGGTGCACTGCCCGCCGCGTTGCTAGCACCAATGGTCACCATGGGTGCGGAGAAGATCGGTGTCTTCTCCTGGGCAGCTGCATTGTTGCGATGCTCCTGTTGCTTCTCGGCCCGACGGCGTTCGTCATTCAGACGCTGCAATTCCTTCTGTTTCAGTTGCTCAAGGCGTTCCTTCTCCAGACGCTCCTTCTCCTTCAGCTTGGCCAACTTCTCGTGCTCCAATTGCTTGCGGAAACGCTGTTCCAGCAGTGTGATGCGCTTGATGGCCTGGAATTTCTCCTCCTGTGCGGCAACGGTCTTCTCAAAGTCCTCGTGGCGTCGCAGCAAATCCTCCACCTGAGGTATGGAGTCACCAAGCTTGGCATCCTTCAGCTGCGGCTCGCGTGAGCTTATCCATTGCTCAAGTATCTCGGCATCCTTGAGGAAGAGTTGTGTGTCCAGATTGAGTTCGTAGATCTCCTTGCGCTGCTGCAGTGTCTGCTCCAGCAGCTCATGGCGTGATTGCAGCACCTTGATCTTGTCCTCCACCTCGTGCGCCAGGAAATGCTTCTCCTTGATCAGTTTCTGCCCATTCGCAGTGAAATTAGCAAAGGTATCGTCACGTGCACGGATCTCAGCATGATGATCCTTAATGCTGGCCAAGAGCAGCTCAGCCCCAGCCACACTGGTGGCCAGTTCGGGTGCCGTGATCTTGGCAAGCATCTCATTGATCCAGGCAATCAGATCGCGATACTCATCGAAGTAAGATTGCAGCTGCTCCGCCTGGCTGAGCTTGCTCTTGCGCGCATTTGTCTTCTCCTTCAGGTCTGTCCAAGCCTCCACAGTCTCATCACGCTTCACCTCGATGTGTTCACGGGCATCGGGATAGATCTCGCCCAGCTTGACAGCCTCTGCCAGCACAGAGTCCACTTGCTCCTTGATGGCAATGAGTTCTCCCTCGAACACGGAATGCTTGCGTCCCAGCGCCTGAATACTCTCCAGATCCTGTCCATAATCCTCGGAGATGAGCGATGCATCCTTCTCATTGATCAGCGAGATGGTCTCATCGGCCACGCGATCATAGACATGCACCTGCTTGGCACCGGCCAAGGCATCTTGGCGTGCATTCACCAGATCCTTGAGCTCATCCCACAGCTGCTTTGTGTCATCTCGCTTGGCCTTGATCGAGCTGCGATATGGATTGTTTTCCTGAATGAGACGATCTCCGCGCTCCAAGCAAGCCTCCACGCGTGCCTCATTTGCATTCAGGTTGGACACAAAGGACTCGAAGGCCAGCATCAATTGCTCGACATGCTCCACATCCTCGCCGTAATCCTCGCTGGCCGTGACTGTCATTTGATCGGCAACCCACTCGTGCAGCTCCTCCGTTTCACGCAAGTACTCAAAGAGCTTCTTGCACTCGCTGAGGCGCAGCTCGCGGTCCTTGGCCAGACGCATTAGCTCCGCATATTGCTGCGACACGGCACCGTTCTTCTCCTGAATGTTGGCGCTGTCGAAGTGATTGCGTTCAATGAGACCCGTTGCCAGCTTGTTGACCTTGTCGATGGATGGCTTGAAGGCAGTCAGCTCTCGCTGCAGCACCTCCAGTTTCTTCTGATGCGCCTGCACGGAGATCTCGTCACGTCCATAGTCGCTGCTCGCCAATATGGGACGCTTCTCACGCATCCAGGCATCCGCCTCGTTGGCCTCCACATAGAACAGTTGACTCTCGACCGCGTCGAGGAGACGCAGCCGACGAATGCCAGCCGAATCTCTCAGCTGCACGAGCTGCTTCTGCAGCAGCTCCGATTTGTATTGGATCTGCTCGCTGGCAAAGTGATTGTCACGAATCATTTGCTGGCCACGCTGCAGCAGTGACTGGATGAGTGGCTCCTGTGAGGTCAGCTCTGCCTCCAGTGCGTTGTGCTTCTTCTGCAGGCCCTGCACGGCCAAGAGGCTGCTGCCCAGATCCTGTGAGCCGGCAATCAGTTGCTTCTCCGACAACCACTGCAGTTCATCCTCGGCATCGCGCAGGAACTGCTGCAAGCTCAGTGAATCCTCCAGGTTCTCGCGACGAATGGCAATGGGCTCGTGGAGGGTGTTGTAACGTTTGATGGTAACCATGGCGCGTTCATGAATCTCATGCTTGAGGAAGTGATCCATCTGGAAGAACTGTTCATCCTTCACCTTAAGTTGATCGGCCAGTTCGTTATGATGCGCCACATCCGCTTCGAGGCGTTCGTGCTTCTTCAGCAGATTGCTAACGGTGGCCAAATCCTTGCCATAATCCTCGCTAGACAACTGCACCTCAACGTCATCCATCCAGTTGTTGAACTCGTCGATGCTGCGGTTGAAGGCCAATGCCTCGTGAGCCTGTTGCAGCTTCTCCTTCTTGGCCTTCGAGGCTGCCTTCAGCTTGAGCCAGTCGCCCTCGAGCAACTGCACCTGCTGGGCAATTTCATCCTTGGCAAAGTGCTCGCCACGAATCAAACGCTCTCCCTCACTGATAACAGCCTGCACGCGTGGCGAGTTGCTCAGCAGTTCCGCATCGAAGGCAGTGTGCTTTTGAATCTTGCTCTGCAGATTGCTTGGCTCGCGATAGTTCTCATCCAGCGCCACCTGCAGCTTCTGCACCAGCCAGCGATCGATCTCGTACAGGCTGCGCAGGAACTCCTGCAGCTGCAGAGACTGCTGCAGACGCTGCTTGCGCTCCGCTGTCAGGTCGAGCAGCTTCTGCTTGCGGCGCAGCACGTAGGCAAGTTTCTCGCGGATCAGATCGGCATCCTTGGGCTCACCCTCGAGAATGCTGTTGGCAAACTTCTGCAGCGCATCCACATGATCGGCATCGAGTAGCTTCTCGAAGGCGTCGTGCTTCTTGAGCAGACGCTCCACTGCCGTATAGGAGTCACCCAGATCGTCGTTGTTCAGGAATGCCTCCTTGTTGGCCAACCAGATCTCCACCTGCTCCACTTGTGCCTTGAAGAGTTGCAGCTGATGTGCCTCGGTGAGGTCACGCGCACGCTCGCTCCACGCCTCGTGCAGTGTCTGATGCAGTTCCTCGAGTACGCGCAGATACTGCTTGACACTCTCAGGCTGCTTGGCCTGTCCGCTCAGCTGCTCGCCATGTTGCTTCAGCCCTGCGAATGCCTGATCACGTCCCTCGATCTCCACCTTGCGCTCCTGGTGCAACTCCAGCTGTGTCTCGCAGTCGTTGATGGTCGACGGCGCCTGCGTGGCATTCATCTTCTTCACCATGTCGTTGACCCACAGCTCCAGTTCGCGCACATCGGACACGAACTTGTGCACCAGATATGCCTCATTCAGCACCGACTGCCGCTTCACCGAGAGGTTTTGCAGATTGTCCCACGACTTGTGCAGCTCCTGCAGCTTGCGTTCGATCACCTGAGCTCCACGTTCCGGATACTTGCGAATGAGGAACTCTGCCGCTGTCTCGTGCTCATCGATCTTCTGCTTCACTGCCGACATGTCACGCTCCAGTGCCTCCTCGCGGCGTATCAAGGCCTCAACAGCGGCCAAATCGCGCCCAGTGTCTGCTGAACTCATGGCCAGAGCCTTCTCGGCAATACGTTCGGCAGTGTCGTCCACATCCCGATTGAAGACATGAATCTCATTGGCGCCGCCAAGCAGAGCACGGTACGCATTGAGTGCTCCCTGCAGTTGACGCCAATTGTGGTTGAAGTCGCGTCTGCGCTTGTCCACACTGTGCGTATCCTCTGGCAGCTGTGCCTGATTGATTAACTTGTCTGCCAGCTGATTGATGTGCTTGACACGCTGATCATCCACACGCATGTCGGAGTCGACATCGTCCAGCTTGCGCATCAGTGCATTGCAATGCTCCAGATCGCGTCCTGTGTCGCTGGCCTGCACCATCATCTCCTTGTCACGTATCCAGGCCTCAATCTTGTCCAGCTGATTGTTGAATTCCAATATGTCTTGGGCCTCCTCGAGGCCGCGTCCACGCTGATCCAACTCATCGAGCAGTCCCTGCCAGGCAGCGAGAACACGTTCGATCGCCTGCTTAATCTCTGGCGATGATTCATGCTGCTTGCTGATGAGTATGACACCCGTGTCTTGAATCTCCTTGATGCGACCCTGATTGGCAGAGACTTCTGCCTGGAACGCCTGATGTTTCTGCAGCTTCTTAATCTTCTCATCGAGATTGGTCACCTCAGCATAGGAGGCTGCATCCGCCTCCAGTTTCTTCTGCTTCTCACTGATCCACGACTCTGCCTCGGCACAATCGCGCACAAACTTGGCATAGAGCAGCGCATCCTCGAGCTTATAGCGACGCACGGCACACAGATCCTTCACCTTCTGGCGACGCGCCAGAACTCCCTGCAGGATGGTCTGAATGTTGGCACTGTCGTAGTGACGCTGCTCGATCAGTTTACGTCCATGCTCCTGCAGCAGGGCAACCTTCTCCTCCTGCGTCTGAATGACACGTTCGAACTCGTCATGTTTCTTGATCTTGTTCTGCACATCCTCCACAGTCTGACCGAAGTCGGAACTGCTGAGGGCAGCCTGCTGCGTGCTTGAGAGATTGTCAATCTGTTTGGCATCGCGCAGGAAGCAGAACAAGTCGATCTTCTGCTCCAGCATGATCTTCTTCTTGTTCCATGCTGCATGCAGCTTCTGTCGCTCATCCAACATGGCAGCACACTTCTCCTCCACATCGGCAGCTGCATAATGTCCGGTCTGCACCATTGAATCGCTCAGTTCGTTGAGGTAACGGAACTTATCCTCCCTGGCCTCGATCTCGCCATAGATGGCATCGTGCTGAATCTTCAGGGCAGTTGCACCAGCTGCATCGCTGACATGTTCCTCGGCTTGAAGGGCGGCACGCAAGTTGGCAGACCATGAGACAATGTCACGCACATCGGTGAGGAATGTTTGCAGATCCGAACTGGCTGCCAAGCGATCACCACGTGCAGTCGAACGTTCCTTCAGATCATTCCATGCCGCTACCACCTTGTCCTGTTGCTGTGCAATGGCAGCAGCATTTGATGGATACTTCGCTTGCAGACGCACCGAATCCTCAACCAACACCTGCAGCTGAGCCTCCAGTGCAACCAAATCATTCTCAAAGCCTTCGTGCTTGCGCAGCAGTGCCAGCGCTGAGTTCAGATCCTTACCCAGCTCCGAGGAGAGGGCGGCATTTTTGTCCTGTATGCGGAAAAGAGCCTCGGCCACATCGCGATGGAAACGATGAATTTCACCCGCCGCATGCAGCTTCTGTTCGCGTTGATTCAACAGCTTCAGTAGATTCTCCCAAGACGTTCTAGAAAGGAGAGAGAGAGAGAGAGAGAGAGAGAGGGAGAGTGAGTGATTGATACGCAGCAAGAGCACACTCGATCTTACCTTAGTTGTTCCTGTCTCTTCTCCACCTCATTGGCGTAGGAGCTCTCCGAATCGATTAGTTTCTTGGCCAGCAACTCACACTGATCAACACGATCGGCGCCGACCTCAACGCGATGTTTCAGATCATCGAATTTGTTCTGCAACAGCTGCAAATGCTCAAAGTCCTGTCCGTAATCCTCAGATGATGCCGTCTGTTCCTGCTCACGAATCCATTGCTCAACCTCATCCGATTCCAGGAAGTACTCATGCTTCGACAGGCTCTCCATGAGACGCATCTGTCGTTGCGATGCCAATTTGTGCAGCGACTTCAGCATCTTCTCGATCAGTTGCTGCTTGGCGGCAAGCACCTTGCTATCTGGATGCTGGGCAGCCACCATGGCGGCACAGGTATGTCCCATTTCGGTGACAATGCCTGAATATGTGTCCAATTCCAGCTCGATGGTCTTGTGTTTGGTTAGCAACTTGGCCGCAGAGTCACGATCTCTGCCATATTCGGTGGATCGCAGCGCGTTATTGCGTTCACCCAACCAGGACTCAATCTCGCCGGCATCGAACAGATATTGCTGCGCCTTCAGTGACATCTCCAGTTTGCGTGTTCGCTCGCTGCAATGCAGATCAAGATCTTGCCAGGCCTGCTCCAATTGGGCACACAATGCCTGCACATTCTCTTGCTCGGGATGCTGCTGGGCAACGAGTGCTTGTCCAGCCTGCAACGCCTTATTGATCATGGGCTGATGGCCCTTGATCTCAGCTTCCAGTTTCTTGTGTTTCTTGTACAGCGACTGTGCCTGATGCAGATTCTGACCCAGTTCATTTGACTTGGCTGCTGGCAAATGATCGTTGATCCATTGGAACTCAGCGTCGAGTTCGAAAACAAACTTGTGGAAGTTCAGACTCTCCTCGAGCTTCTCGCGACGCTTCTGTGTGGGATCCCGAAGATCTTTGAAGCGTTGCTGCACTTCCTTGGTCTCATCCTCGATGTTCTTGGCATTGAAGTGACCCTCATGAGCCATATCATCTCCAGTGGAGACCAATTCGGCAACCTTTTGGTCCCAAATGGTGATCTCCGATTCGAGCAGTTGCTGCTTGTTGATCAAATCTTTGCAGCTTCGCAGATCGTTGCCCACATCCTTGCTCTTGAGCGCTGCATCCAGTTCGTCCACCTTATTCTTGGCATCCTCAATGGCGCGATTGTGTTCACGCTGTGATGCAGCCTGTTCCAGTTTGCGTCCCTTGTCCTCGGAGAGCGCCAGCAGATCCTTCCACTTCTTGTTCAAATCGCTCACACGATGTTCCACTTCGGGCACACGATTCTCGGCCTGAATCAGAGCCTGCGCATCTTTGTTAACATTGCGTAGCTGCCCCTCATTCGCACGCAGTTCACGCTCGAAGGCCTTGTGCTTCTGCAGCTTCCTGGGCAGATTGGTCAGATCGCGATAGCTTTCATCGCCAGCGATTTTGGTCTTGTCCTGCAGCCAAGCCTTGAGGTCATCAGCCTCAGCGGCAAACTTGTGATAGTCCTTGGAGGCTTGCAGTAGACGTTTGCGCTCAAAGGCGCGATCCTTGACAGCCTTGCGCTTGCCCAGCACCTGATTGCGACGGTCACCAATGCTGTTGAGGGGAGGGGGATAGGAGGATTATATTTGGACATTGCAGAAACCCTATTTCACTTACTACTTGGCATCGTAGTGATCGTTGGCAATCAGCTTATCCGCATTGTCCGAGAAACCCTTGAGGATTTTATCCTGGGCCATTAGACTCTTCTCAAAGTCCAGATGACGCTTGAGTATGGCTTCCACCTCGTCCAGAGAGGACTGTAAGCGAAAAGACGCAACAGAGATTAGTTCGATGAAGTTCATTTTGAGTAGCTCTTTACTTACGCCCAGATTGTTGTACTCCAGGAACGCCTCGTGGCTCTTGGTGGTGGCATCGATTTTGTCCGCTTCGCGATTGAAATTCTGCAATTCGACGCACTGCAGCAGCCACTTTTGCTTCTCGCTCCAGCCACGATGAATGGCATCCTGTTCGGCCTTCAGGCGATCAATCAGCTGTACTGTCTCTGCCATGTTGGGTTTGCCATCGGACAGCTGCTTACCCAGTTGGATAACCTCGACGAATTCGTTGTCATGTTCCTTGATATCATCGCCCAGATCGTTGTGTTTCTTCAACAGATTATTGGCTGTCTCCACATCGCGCGCTGACTCATCGGCATTTAGTTGATCCTTGACAGAATCAATCCAAGCCAACAGCGTCTTGGCGCTGTTATTGAAGATCTGCTGACCCACCTCGCTTTCGATGCGGGCGCGCAGTTCGCTGCCACGTTGCTGCACCTGTTGCCACATGTCCTGCACCTCCTGTTGGCGCGCGTTGACATTATCCCGTTCCGCTGGATAGGCATTCTTCACCGAGTTGCCCAGATAAGTGACACGATTCACCTTCTCCTCAACTGGAGCCAGCTCCCTCTCCAGGTTCTGATGACGACGCTGCAGTGCCTGCACCGTCTTCAGGTCTGGCGTAATGACAGCTGTGTCCAGCTGCAGCATCTTCTCGCTCATCCAGACCTTTGCCTCATCGCAGGTGCGATTGAAGAGCTCCACACTGGAGGCACCCTCCAGGCTCTTCTCACGCTGCGCCTTAGCGTTGTTGAGACGTTGCCAGATCTGATGGATTTGTCGTTGGCGTGCAATGATCTTGTCCAGCTGCGAATGACCTTGACGGCGGAATGTGTCCACAGCACCATCGATTTCCTCGACACGCTTTGAGGCAGCCGACAAATCGGTGATGAACTTCTCGAACTTGCGCTTGGCATTGTCGACGCCATCGCCTTCGTCGGTCTTGATCATGCGCTCCTTCTCCTTCATCCACTTCTCGAAATCATCGCACTCGCGATAGAAGCCAAACAAGTGTATCGAATCCTCGAGCAGGGCGTGTCGCTTCTGTGCCATCTCCTGCAGCTCATCGTACGTGGCATTGATGCGTTGCTGTCTCTTCTCCACGCTGTCTGCATTCTCGTTGATGCTCTGATTGGAGGTGCGGCGTTGCACCAATGGCTTGGGTGCCACACTCACTGGCTTGATGCGCTTCACTGGCACCACTTGGCGGACCAGAATGGTCTTCTTCACCTTCTGCAGACTCTTCACCTTCTCCGCCTTGGGCACAATGCAGGCAACGGGGCGTGCTTCGATTTCACGCACATAATTTGCCGGCACGAATCCCTCGTGACCGTTGTCCTTACGCACACACCACCAATCATCGTTGGTCTTTGACTTGAGCAGCATCACTTCGCCCTTGTCCATCTTCATGCCTTGGCCCTCGAAGGGGAAGAGCGAACGCACATGAGGTAACATTTTTGTTTCAGTCACCTTCTTGTGCTCCAGTTTCTCCACCAATTCATCTTCCCATACTTCTTTGGGCACCAGTCGCGTCTCGTTCACCCATTCCTCTTGCTCCACCTCTGGCAGATCGGGCTCAGTTGCTGTCAACTCCAATGTGCAGATGCCTGCCTTGATGAGCTTGTCTGCCTGCTGATTCAGGTTGAGTATATCACCTGAGTAGGCATTAAGTTCACCCTGCAGATCGCGATGACGCTGCAGCAAGGCCTGCGCCGAGGGCTCATCATTGCCATAGTCCCGCGAGTTAACCAGCGCCATTTTCTCATTGAGCCAAGACTCCGCCTCGTTGGCATCTGTGTAGAACTGATAGGCCTCGGCTGCATCTTCCAACTGACGGCGGCGAAGCTCCACTAGCGATTCAAGTGCCTGCCAATGTTCCGCCAGGGAATCAATGCGACTCTTAATCTCACTGGCACGCGGATGCTGCTCGCTAATCAATCGCTTGCCTGCATCGGACATTTGCGATGATTTTGGCTTGCGCGATTTGATCTCATCCTCGAGTGCTTTGTGCTTCTGCTGCAGCGAGAGCACAGCGCGCAGATCCTTTGCTGTGATGCCTGTCTTACAGATGCGCTGCTTGTCAACCAGCCAACTCTCCTCGTTGTCATAGTCCTCCATGAAGTGATGGAAATTCCTTGCTTCCTCAAGACGTGCACGACGCTGGGCCGACAGTTTCAGCAGTTGCGCAAAGGCCTCCTCCAGTTGCTCGAGGCGTTGGGCAAGCAAAGCGGAATCCTTATGCTCGGAGCTCTTGTAGGGCAGTGCCTGGCGATTGAAACGCTTCAGTGTCTCGCCGTACGTGTTGACCTGCAGTTCCTGCAGTGAATGTGCCTGCAGCAGTTCCTCCACGCCCAGCAAATGCGGACCCACATCTTCGGAGGCAAACTGCTGCTGCAGCTCACGCACAGACTCGGTGGTGCTGGCTATTTCACGCAGCAAGTTCATCAGGTTGCTCATTTGCGACAGATTCAAGCGCTGATTCTCCAACAGCTCCAGCAATTTACGCCACTTATCCATGACTTCCTGTTCGCGTCGCTTGACACGCTCCTTGCCGTGATAGTTCTCCTTCTCCAGTTCATTGGCCATGGCAGTCAGATCATTAAATCGCTCCACACGTGCCAAGATATCAGCAGAGATGGCCTCATGCTTCTTCAGCGTGGCATCCACCTGGCGCAAATAACGCGGATCCGAAAGCACTTGAATCATTTCCTTCAGGTAACCCTCGCGAAGCACTGATTTCTTTTCGAATTTGTAATTCAGCTGCTCCAGTTTTTCCTGACGCAGCAGCTCCTCACGCAGTGCTACCTCCCGATTGTGTTCGGCATATTCCAAAATCTGCCAGGCCTTCTCAATATCGTTAACCAGTTGTCCATCTTGTGGGTTGTAGGGCGGTTGATTCAATGCCTTCAGCAACGTGTTTATGGTGAAGTACAACGCCTCAATCTCGCTGCGTTCCTTGTACCTGAGGCAGAAGAGGAGATTTAGTTAATTTTTGGATTCATCATGTATCATAATTCCTATTCACTTACTTGGGCGGCTTCTCAATGGTGCGATACTCCTTAAAGGCCAACAGTTCACGCTGTATGCCCTCCAGGGAGTTGGGAAAGTCACGCTGCTCCAGCTCCAACGTTTTCTGTCTAATCCAACTGAGCAGATTCGTGGTCAATCGTTCGTAGTGCATTTTCTTGCGATCCGCGTCCATCAGTTGGCCCACAATCTAAAAAAGAAGAAGGGAGACAGACTTAGACAACTTTCCAACAGGCCCAATCCTCAGCTGCAATCCAATGTGAAATAGAGCGTTAACTACATAGATCGCTCGATGGCTCGATGGCTCGTTACGCTGCGCCAGCTTCAGCCCCCCATGTAGCTGCGTATCGAACTGACACTGCCCCCGACCCTGACTGTCATCCCAGCTCATTTGATTTGAAATTCCAGAGGTGTACTCACATTGGCGATGCGCTTGCCGCTCTTTTGCTCGTTCTTCATGCGGGCAAACGTGTGATAATATGAGGCCACATAGGTCAAGATCGATTTCTCGTCCGGTCGTGCTGAATCAATGTCCTCGGCATCGAGCAGACTACAGAGCGGAAACACATTATATAAGGGGGGGAATTGGATTAATATATGAGTAACTTTACCTTGGAATGCCCAATTCGTTGGCTGCCGTATCGAAGGCGTGATTCAGATTATCCAAATTGGAGTTCTTCGAGTTGACAATCGTGCTGTATTCGAACAGATCGGGGCGATGGGAGTGAATGAGCGCATTGAAACCCAGGCCGGAACGCCACGAGGAAGTAAAGTCCTGAATATTGACACCAGGATAGCCGTGCGTCTTGCGCTGGCACCACAAAAGTAGCGCATCTTTGGCTGAACGTTTCTCGCTCGATTCGTTTTCCTCGTCCTAAACATAAAAGAGAGAATATTAGATAAGTTAAGATCTTCGATATATGTAGATTGTTTTATCTTACCACATCGATGACGATTTCCTGAATTTGAAAGCGCAATATAATGGTCCAGATCAGACCCAAGATCAACCTGGGATTGCCGTCCACAATGTCCTCAGCACCAATGGACTCCAAGCGTACCTGCAACGTAGGGCAAATGTATATTGTATACTCTATATATACAGATGCAGAGACAGCCAGCCTGCCTGCTTGGGGTTACCCGGTTCGCTAAGCTGCGCGTATCGAGTTACCCGTTTCACAACACAAAGCACGCGAAGAGACCAAGAAAAGAAAGAAGCAAGTGAAGCACAGCTCGAGTTCGTGCCCCAACAGCAACAGCAACAGCAACAACTACAACAACAAGTCACCCATTATCAGAGCGCATACCTAGCGCAGGTGCTTGACCTGGCTGTCAGTCTGTCTCAGGTTCATTTGAATGAATAGTAGGTCATGCGGCGTGAACAGGCAGGTAGGCAGGGAGATAAATAGGCGAAGAAAGCATAAGTTACGACTGATCTTTATCTCTTCAGCTGAGCTTTTAGTCCGTTTAAAAGTTGATTAATAGCTTAAGCGACGGGGAGAAATAATCAATAAGAATACGATTGAACGCTTCATTGACGCTGTCTCGGCGATTCTTAGGCCACTATACGGTCAGTGAGCTTCTTCAGGCTTTAGAAAAACCAATTAAAATGCAATAAAGACGATGAGACAAGCCCAAAAACCAACAACTTTCACTGTGTCAATGCGTATAGAGATTGCCATTGTTGCCACTGTCGTTGTTGTGGTTGTTTGCTGGTCTTAAGCGCAAATTACATAGCACTTAAAGTGCATTAAAGAACGCCATTGTTTCTAATTAGATTAGGCTTAAAACATGTACTAGCAACAGCTGGATGAATGTGGATGCAAGTGAAACTATGTCGCACGCAAGAGAGACCAGCTAATGGATATGACAGAGGGGAGAGGAGGGCGGGGGAGAGGAAGCACTGTGGGGTAGCAACGTCTATGGAATCCATTTGTCTCTCTCGCCTGCCTGCACAGGCAGTTAAAAACAAATTCAGGCAAAGAAAGTGTGCGGAAAATGTGCCACGAAACACGAAAGGCGATAAAAATGGGCAAGTGAAGTAGCAACAACAACGATGCACATAATATTTAAAGAAATATGCAACGCGTGCATTCGAAAGTATGCAAAATAGTTAGGTATTTTTGCCCGACAAGGTAATTAAATATATTTGTATGGCCCGCAACGTACGTACGCTTATTATGCAGCCGCAGTTGATGGCAGTTGCGCATCCAAAGTGTCATTTTCGTATAGCCCTCTTCCTCTCACGTTCCCCCCCTCTCTGCCACTCTGTGCACCTCGAGTCAGTCTCGTCTCATGTGGCAAACAAAGCACGCAATGACCACGCGCAGCTGCGCCAAGACTTGCACTTTCTACAAACTCGTAGGCTCTTTCTCTTTCTCCTCACTCTCTCTACCTCTCTCACACACACACACACTCTCTCTCATGCTCTCTCTCTCTCTTACTCACCTTGGTGTGCAAGAATGCCAGACTCTTGTTGACATTTTCGATTTTGTGTACGCGCATGCGTCCGCTATTCGGCTTGCCCAGCTTCTCCGAAGATATTATCTCCAGCAGCTTGAGCAGCTTTATGCCATCGGCTAGATCTGTGAATAGGTCTTCGACCTCCATTTTGGCCTGCGATTGAAAGAAGAGAGAGACAACCGTATTATGATATTAGCCACAGTTTTGTGAAAGCCTGTGCGCGCTCTTACCTTGATCAGAAACGAATTCATCCATTTTGTAAAGGTTTTCTTCTGGATGTGTAGACGCTCCTCCTGCAGCGTCTTGATGCGCTCATTCTCGAACTTGATTATCCCATCGCGCTGGGTCATGTTGGCAGTGGAGCCGCGGCTGGAAGTCGACGCTGACTGCAGCGTTGAGTAGCCGCCGGGCTCATATTGTGATGCTAGAAAGGGACAAAAAGAGAGGGAATCGGTTTAGCAAGCTTTTCTCTTTGCCACCTCACAGGCAGCCCTAGAAGTGCGAAAACGTTTAGTAAAGTATTTATTCCGATTTCGGTTCACCCCCAATCAATATAGAGGGGGTGCTCTCGATAGAGCGGGACAAGCGACAAATACCAATGCAATGGCGGCTTTTTCCCTCTCTTCTTGTTTCTGCACGGCTCGATAAGAACACAGTTATCGCAAGTTAAAGTACTTAATGGACATTAGCATATATGGGCAGGGATTCGTATAAATATGTATATATGGTTAAATTACGTAAGCAAAAAGGTGCTGTACATTTAGATTGAATTCCGCAAGAAATAACTTTATATCCTCAGGAAATACCCTGCTTTAGCAGGATTATATATTATTATTTCCTTTTTTTTCTACATCACTTAGAACTTTTATAATCTCTACAGTATCTATACCCTTAACAAGTAAGGCTACAAGTACCTTCAGGTTGTTTTTCACACGTAATGCCTATTTTCAAGTATGCTTCGAAATACTTGCAGCTATTAGTCAATGGCTTATTTTGGTGTCATGATACGGCCTAGTCAATGACATAGATTAAGAATGAAACTACATCCATACAAATATATGTATAGCAAACTAAGTTCCCCCAAACAAAACTGTTCGGGGCTATGCCGTAATGCTTGCCTTATCAGCAATTAAATTTGACCAAAAATGTTCCAGTTGTATTGTATTTGTTGCTCTATATACATATGTATACCCTGTACTCTGAACTGACAATAAATTCCTGGAAAATCTTGTATAAAGTTTTATAGCTCTAAGTATAATTGAGTATAGAAATTCCGCAAATTTGCATTAATTACAATATATTCATCGTTTAAAAAGTATAATAGATTAATACTCATATGATGATATTACTTCAGTGATAAATATCGGTTTATTTTTATTTTATCACACTTATGTACGTATTGCCACAGGGTATTTCCCCGTTGAGCACAATCTACAACAAAAAGCTCACTTGCTGTTTTATCAATTCGCCAGTTTTAGGCATTGCGTAACACTTGAGGAAGTTCATAAAGCATGAAAACCCTTGACAACATTCTAACTCAAGCATATCCCAAATACATCATCAAAACACCACAGTGACACAACTAAAAGAACTACACTAAATACATACATATAGAATAGTTTCGGGCTTATCGCTGGCAGTACACAGATAAAAGTGGTAACTTCCGCTCGAAGGCCGGGAGAGTTGTGTAATTAGCTTATTCGTATGTATGACAAGCAGGCCAAGCTAAGAATCCAAGAAAGTTCAAGTTCAACCTACCCAATGATTGACGCTCAAACGATATATATCGTCTGTACTCATTGCGCGAGAAATTCGAACGCAAGATACTGTTGTATTCCATGGCTTAGTCTCCAATTGGGTTTACGACAAAGCATCGGGTTCTTAAAATTAAAGAATGTCGTATCTTCTACGGTACAACGCGCACTTCTTGAAACTCTCGGATCTCTCTCGATGTCTAGTTGCTTGCACTAGCCGCGTCGTTTAGTCACTGGAGAAACACCTTCAGGCGATTACTTTATTTTCAAAGCTTTTTTTCGGTCGGCTATTTAACTATTTATCAGATGCCGCTTGACGTGCGGCTGTTCTCGGCGGCTCGGGGTAAAAAAACGAAAGTGCCAAAGCAAATTCTTGGAAGACTCTTTGGTTTCTGCGTATGGTGAATTCCTTTTATCGTTATCGGGCCTACTATATGTGCGTATGTACGTACATATGTGCCTGGCTAGTAAAGCTTAAAACAGATAACGAGACGAACGAAAAAATGCGCATACCATGGCATGAAACAAAACCGCAGAAGCAAACAAAACTTTGCCAGCCCTGGGCACTCAGCTAAGTCAATAACAGAGAGAGAAGAGAGAGAAGGAGGAGAGAGATGGGGTCGGGAACATTATCTTATCGGCATACCTTTTACATCTATATCGGACGGCCTATAGATTATGCACGCAATGTGCAAAAATAATGCGTTATTTATAGCACAAAACCAATAAACGAAAAATGTGTCAAAGCAGAAAGTGTCATAAATTCACGGGATAGTACAAAATGGATCTAGAATTGTTTGCAATCATATCATAAATACTGAAAATGCTTTTTAATACTAATATACTGTTGCCACTGGCTAGTAGAGCCAACAAAGTGTGTTGAGGTCATCTAGAAGACGTTGCAAAAACTGCAAAACACTCTATAAAGTGCAGTATTACATATGTTTATAGTACAAGGGGTATATAAAATGAAAAATCAATTAAGAAGCGGTGAAAACCAAACAATATAATCAGCGTGAATATAAACTTTACCATGTGCCGATAGCAGGTGCGCCGTAAACTTTCTTATCTGCGACAACTTACATATACATCGCAGAGTGTTATGGGTCTATATATGTATGTATATGTGTGTATGCTATATCCGTGGTAAGTATGTAATGGAGGGCGGCACCCATAGAGCAAACAAACTGAGGCATAACTTTAGGCTTTCGCAGGAAAACTCATTAAAATGAAGTGCGAAACGAAAGTTTGAATAGAAAAAGAACGATATGTAAAGGTCTGGGTACCCTAGAGTCTAAAACAGAGTTTAAAATCTTAGAGCGAATGTTTGGTTTCCTCTACTTGCTCTACTTTACTGAAACCACGTTCTCTCTGCAAGCAGCGGCTCTCGTTCCAGTTGCACAATCTTCGTCCAAAAGACGTGTACTTTATAGGGAATGTCGAACATTCCCGCCCATAAAATATCGTACTTCGACTATTTTTAGTATCAAACGCAGAATAAAACACCAACTGTTCACAGAGAGAAGAGCAGAGAAACGCGCTTCTCTGTTTACAGGCAGCAATAAATAAACACAAGGATCGTGAAGCGAGGACTGACGAAGACTGAGAGAAGTATGTTACCTAGTGCAGCCGGAAGGGAAGAGAAGACCGGCAGGCACATGCGGCAGACAGATGTCTAAGGAGGCTGAAGATGTTTAAATTTGTCCCGTGTTTATTTATAAACAGCCTCCCCCTAGAGTCTGTAGGGATTGTCGGAGCTGAAGAAAAGAGAGGGAGATAGCGAGAGAGAAAGGAAGAGAAAGACAGAGACAAAGGTAGAGAAAAAGAGAGAGAGGACGTCTAAGGAAGGAAACCGAATAGTCAGGAGTATGAAGCTCCTTGCCTCCCCCGAGAGTCTGTAGTTAGTCGGAGTAGGTGAAAAGAGAGAGGGAGAGAGATAAAGGGAGAGAAAGAGTGAGAGAAAGGCAGCAGTAAGATATGCATTCTTCCGTCTCCTTCTAAGTATTGCAGCAAATGAAGCAGGAGTAGGGAGTTCCTTGATTTTCCCTTTTTATCCGTAAACACTTGCGAGTCTGCAGTTAGTTGGAGTAGGTGAAGAGAAAGAGAGAGGTAGCATATATGTACACACATATGTATGTATATGTAAATCAAAACCAAGGGGTGGCTTTATTTTTGTCTACAACTAAAGAATGAATTGAGAAGAAACAGAAGTAAGAAACTCCTTCCTCCTTCTTTCACTCCGCCGCCTCCTCAAGACAGTCGGAGAAGAGACAGCGAAGAAGCAGCAGCAGAGGTTCCTTGTCTAGTCTTTCCCTCTCTCTCTCTCTCCCTCTCTCATTTGCTTGCTGCTTTCACACTCACACAGGCACTTAGCGCTGATTAGGCGTGCAATAACCTTGCTCGAAGCGTCGAGATTTACATAAATCAATAAACATTTAAGCAAAAAATTTTCATTTTATCTATAATTTTAATATTGGTATCTGATCATAAATGTTTATGGCGCTCGCTGAGAGCTGTGCCGGAACGTTTGCGAGGCTGGAGGGGAATCTGGAGAATTTAATTATCGATTGATCGCAGCCATCGATAGAAATGACACATTGAGAATTTCTCTAGCTGAGCTCAGATCAGATAGACACAAATAACATAGCACTATAATGAGACCTGTAGCGCGATTCTACTACCTACTATAATTTGGGAATTGTTATTGTGCTTATTGTTGTTGTTGTTGTTGCTGCTTTTGTTGTTCTTGCTGCTGTTGTCATTTTGTTAGCTTGGCCGTGTATTTTTTTCTCGAATTCGTGCATAAAATTACCTCATCACTTGCCGAAAATTAAAATTCAGTTTTGGCTTCGCTGACAACGAAATTGAGGAGAATTTCAACAACAACAATAGCGACAGTCCCAGCAGCAACAACAGCAGCAACGACAGCAACGACAACAACAACAAATATAAGTCAAAGTCAGTCAGAGACAATAACAATGTTATAAATTCTTTTATTTGTGCTCGGAATTCTGAAAACAATTTCCAAAACAAAAAGAGAAAATTCCTATTGAAAAAGAGGGCAAGTTAGAGCTTTAATTTATAGGAAACTTTTATCATTGTGACAGTCTCGCTAACGGTAATCTCTTATACGATCATCGAAAGTAAAGAAAATTGTGTGTATTGAGCCAAGAAAAGCGCACAGCAGGAGACATTCTTGCCACTAAGCAAATGATGGACAATAAATGACTTTGCCATATGACATGCTATTGTATTTCTTTCTCTTTCTTACTTAATAACATATTATTATTATAGTAATAAATAGTCGAGGCTGGAGTCAACACTCTGCTCTGTCAGTTGCATCAAAATTTGAGTGAGGCTCTTCAAAAGTTATTACCAAACATTTTCGAGGTTCGCTCACATTATGATCTCCAACTACAAAATGGCACGCATAAGCGGATGCAGTCTCTCTCTCTCTCTGTCTCTCTCTGTCTCTCTCTCTCTCTCTCTCTCTCTGTCTATGATGGGTGCCAGTGTCTGAGGGTTTGTGTGTGTCTTCATTTTTATGGCGGATTTGCTTTATTATTGTGTGTGTTTGCAGCAAAAGTTATTCGCCAAAAATTAGTCAATAGACAGTTCCCTCCTACTCCTACTCCTCCTCCTCTTACTTCATTGCCATTACTTATGCTTTTCAGGTCTTTTTCAATCATTGTACGTGTGTGTGTGTGTTTGTTTGGCATTTGCTACGCCCCCCTGGGGCGTTACACCCGCGTCGCAAGACATGCGCACAAGAGGCCCAACGACTCCATGACATCATCCGCAGCTGCGCGTTGTATCTAAGTATCTAACAGATACAAAAAACAGACTGAGCCAGAGCCCAATTCTTTGCGGTCGTCGTCGTTGTGTTCTGCGCATGCGCAGCCCCACAGCAGCTACTGTATTTCTATCTCTAAATTTCAGTTGTTGCTGTTGCTGTTGTTGTTGTTCCCGCTGGCTGTGACATGTTGCTTATTTGACATGCAAATGGAATTTGAGTAGGCGCCGCCGCCGTCGCCATTCCACAAGTTTGGCAGTGAAATTTATCTGGCAACAACAGTCAAACTGTTTTCAAACTGTTTTCATGGGTCAACAATCAATTACAGTTAATTACAGGGAAATTTCACAAATGAAAAACGGTTTCAAAACAAAGAACTGCGCTGCTCACTGGGCGTTGATTTTGCCAAATTCCAAAAGTGATGACATCATGTTATTCATTAAATTCTGCATAGATCTAAACTCTTTCATCTATTTTTTCTCTCCGCCCTCGAATTGTGCCATTAAACAGCGGGCGGTCCTAGGGGTTTCAAATACCAAAAATTTCACTGAGCTCAATAAAAATCAATTAAAAGCAAAATTTCAAATGAATATTTGTACGATTAATAAACTGATTTTGAAGTTTCGCCCAGAGGCGTCACTGATATTGGACTCTATTATAAACTATATTTGTTTTTGTTTTGGATATTAGCATAGTCGAACATGATGATGATGATGATCATCTTGCAGAGGCGCCGCTGTTCATTAATTATGTGCCAAAGAGTTGGTAGCACGCGTTTCAATGCGCTTCTCTTTCTTTCTCTTAATTGATGTGTAATTAAGATTGGTTATGCCCGGATATAGCCTATTAAACTGTAGATTCTTGTAACTGATGAGCTCTATTACGATTAGCAAGCGAGACGTGTCAGATTTATAGCTAGTTCGCAGCTAATTGATTTCCTTTCAGTTATTTAACTGCGGGAAGTTCTACAGAACGTGAAATGCCTAAGAGAGAATATTTAGACAAATATAGACTGGCATATTATTTAAGAGATATACACCAATTTTATAGCAATGTCTGAAAAAACACTTTTTAGATAAGTGCAATATTTCATAATATCTTTAAACTTTGATTTACAAGACTGGATATTGGTAGTGAAAACTCTTAAGCAATCTTGGGCTGCTCAATTTGGACCGTCATTAAACCATAAATGGGCCATAAATAAACCTAACACCGTCCACCATAATTATTAAGTTCACTATTAAGCCATAAGAATTATCGTTTCAAGATGTGATTTCAACGCCATAAAGCAATGACATCATTGACAAGGAAAGCCATAAAATTTTAAAGTATTCTGACAGCATATGTTTCCAGTATGATAAATGTATGTATAATATAAAAAAGGATTTATTTTTAATATTACTATTGTATATACTTCTATTAGCTACTATATTCTAGAGATATTGAGTTATTTTTGAAGTTCATTGATTAATACAGTTAAAAGCTAGGAAAAAAGGCTACCTACGGCATGCCGAAAGCTTTCCCCCTTTGCAGGTTCTTCTCTACTCCGATCGTTCCATTAATAGTTATTTATAATGGTGAAGAATATAATGGTATTGTGTATATTCAATATTATGTCTCACTCTGATTGGCACTTATGTTATTTCGAAAATAATAACTTCCTTCATTTCGGCCGATTATCTTTATCTCACAAACTATGAAAGCTACTGCCGCTAAATTCCGTAACAAGACTCCTTTGCGTTGCAAGTAGTTAAATAAAGGTTCAAAATGTTGACACGCCCCTTTCCGACTCTGTAAATCAGTAAAATCTATTTTAGAGCAGCATTATAAACTGACACAAATGACATATCCTTAACGTTTTTTAACATTTGCATCCAGATCGGGCAGTAAATAACGAAGATATTAAAGATTTCACAGTATGCCCTTAGCATCCAGAACACATTCAAGTCCAGTATCAGACACTTTCTTATGTAATAATTGTATAGTGCAATTTACCGGGCATTGGCGTTTATACCCTGGAAGGGTATCAAACAAGTAGTCCTGGGTTTAAACTTTTGTAAAGGCTTATGAAATTCATTTATATTTGTTTTACATTTTGAAATTCTGTATAACCCATATATAGTGAAAATCCATTGCCTTATACAGTCAGAGCCCGACGATAGAGTTCGACTGGTTTTCATAAATATTTATGTTTTTAGTTTTCGACCGTGTGACCCTATTGAAAGCGGTTCGTTGTGTTGCGATCTGTAATTAATAAGCATTGTCTAAGGCGGCTTATACTCTCTTCCTTTCTCTCTTTTCCCTCTATCTGGGCTGTTTCCTTCTCAGACATCATGAATTAATCCAGCGTTACAACTGAAACTGAAATTATACAAAATGATTTGCATATAGTAGCTACCCGTATAGGGTATCACACAACATGTGTGTGTGTGAGCTCGAATTGAGCATAGCGAGTGAGTCACTTGAGTCACATGAATCAAGCACTAAGTACCATACGTACCCCATACACCCAATGTCAAACCCACATTTTGGCCTCACTCATTGGTCAAATATTTACCCAATAATCTAGCACCCTAACGCAATGAATATTTCCGTAGTGTTTCGAAGGAAGTTGCCAAAGCAAATTTGCTATCGAAACTCACGACTTGAAACTCTTAAGATTGCTTCGATTTTGTGTGTGTGTGTGTTGGTGTAAGGTACTTTATAGTCGTATCAGTGCGACAACTGCCAACAGTTCTCAGTTAGAAAAAAAACACCCGCTCACGCTTTAGTTTTAATTAAAATGTACCAAGCGCGACAATCTGTGAATGAAGATCGTCGTCGAGCTGCAAACGAACATTTCAATTTCATTTGACAGCTCATTTTGTTACTCTAGACCCCCGAAAGCAAATAGTATAGAGAACTCGTTCAAAGTCAGCGCAGTATCTTGAGGGGGTCTCTCTCCCTCCTCCCTCTCCCTCTCTTTCTCTTTCTCTCTCGGTGTGTGTTTGTCTTAATTGAAATGGAAGTAGTTGGCATGCGATAGGGTAGCACAGTTTCCAAAGCTTCCAATCTTCTTCGAATCTGTCGTGAGTGAGGCTCCCTGCCAAAAATAGGTCTAGCTTCAGACTCGAGACTGTCAACTGACGCACACTTCACAAGCGCCCCCTCTGGGCATATTTGCTCAAGTGTCGCGCGGGGGTACGAGTCATAATATTTTTGAGAGACCAGTGACAATGCTTATAAACAACAATTTAATTGCCTCTTTATTTCTGTAAATTGTTAACAAAACGAAAAAGCTATTAATAAATATTTTTCAATAGTTCAATAGTACTTCAAGTTCTCTCTCCAGTTCTCATTCAAAGGCCTGGTGGGCTTAAAAATGATAAGGATTTAAACCGAAAGTTATTTGCTTTAAATGAATTTCAAATGATTTTAATGTATTTTTGATTAGACCAAAACTGTGATATTCGGCCCCAGGGAAATACATCTCCCTATATATTACATTTTATTGCCAATTGCATTGCGAACACGATGAGCACGTTGCGCAAGCATTCACAATAACTCATATGCTCATTCACAAAACAAAAGAACAGTTCTTTGAATTACGTGATGAAATTTCTTATTGATAACGTTCTGTTCAACAATAAATGGAGAAACCGCATATTAACATTGATTTTGGGTTGGTTTACGATATTTTGCGGTTTATATTTGACATAAATCATTAGATAGTTAGAGAATTAAAGAGCACGATAGCTTTGAATTATGTAAAGTGAAATATTCGACTTTAGCTTTGTTTTACTGAATTCTTCACTGTTTTGCTGAATTCTTCACGATTTTCTGTTTGTATAATCAACCATATACCATATGCCCTGCCCCTCCTTGAGATGCCTGTCGCCTCCGGCAACTGCTCTTGGTAGCCGGGCGGCCCCAAAATGCAAAACGTGTTTCACGTTTCGGCCCAATATGCAAATTGACAGCGTGTTGCCTCCAACAGTCTCTCAACTCCTCCAGCTCGAGTTGATAAAGACGCCGTCGCAGCCGCAGAGCGCGTCACGCAGCGTCATAATAAAAATCATCAATAAATCCAGAATTACTTCACGCTGCAATGCTAACAACTGTTTTTTATTTTGCCAGAACGTAGAAACCGGTAAAGAATTTCAAAAGACCAACCGAAATTTTCAAATGAGCTACCCTAACGGACACGAGTATTGCGGCTCTTTCTCAGTCCCCCTCTCTCTCCCTCTCTCTTACGCATCCTCCACTCTGTCTCGCTCTACCTAGCAATTACCAGTTGATGTCAGCGTTTAAGCAAATATTTTGTTATTTAAGCGTGTAATTATACCCTACAGGCGGGCATTGCGTGTTCCTCAAGGTGTTTGCGTACCGACAAGAAAGTTGTCAAGTTTGGAAAGGTGTTAAATACAAATATGATTCATTTTCCAGGAATTCTTAGGGGTGTTTCATAAAAAAAAGAGTTCATTGATTGGAAAAAACGTCAAAGAACCTTTTCTGATATTTTTAGGGGTTTACTAATGTTAGATATTGTGTTATACTTATCATAAGTATATCGTAATAGGAAATTATACACTGTAACTTGTGGTGTTAATATATTCTTTAAGATATTTAGTGAGATATTCAGATATTCATCATAATGTTTACTATATTCTAAAGGATATTTATTGAGATATTGAGACCCCTAATTATAACGTAAGAGGAAATTATACATTGTAACTTGTGGTATACTATTGTATATTCTTCAGGATAGTTATTAAAGAAGATGTCTTTTCTAGACTTATACAGCTTAATCCTATCAAATAAACCATAAAGTACTTTCACAGTATACATATTTTAAGTATTTCGCATAGTCTGCTACTTAAATTATAAGGCATTCTTGTTAACGGTATTTTCCATTTACAGCAACGGCAGCAAAAGTGTTAAATAGTAATGACTTCAGCAATTGCTAAAGTGTTATAAATAAACTAATACCAGAACCGAGACAGAGAAACAGAGAGGGGCAGAGAGAGAGAGAGAGAGAGGGAGACAGAGAAAGAGAGCGAGAGAAAAGGGAGATCTGAGTGCGAGCTTGTTATGTAAATGGGAGAGTCTGGAACCTGAACTCAAGGTTAGGATCGAAACTAAGCTCAATTCGTGTGTATTTAAGTTGTGCGCGCACTGAATGCAAATGCAAAAGATTATTTCAAGTTGAGTTTGTATTTTTATGTGTTTGTTTTATTGTTAATGACGATTCATGAAGACAAGTCATGGTTTCTAGTTTATTTCGCATCATCATCATCATCATCATCATCAGCTGTGCAAGAGGGACAGAGACAGAGAGAGAGAGAGAGCGTAGAGAATGCGTGTTCCCAGCTAATTAATCAAGGCAGACAGTGCGACAGACAATAGTTAGTCAAACAGTTAGCTCTCACCCGTGACTAGTTTGTAGATACCAAGAGACAGACAGAGATAGATAAATAATAGGAGAGAGAGAGATAGACTGACAAATATGCCATGAGTCAGTTGAGATCGTTACTTGGCTCTGACATCATGTGGCAATCAGTTGGTAGTTGGTAGATTGTTAAGCGACTGCACCCTATCAAGATATTGCATTTGTCTTTTGGTATTTTTGCAACTTTTGCACCTCACAAAACGATTGATAAGTCTGTCAATCAGTTGTTATCTGCCGTAGATAACCAACTTCCCGTGCCCAGCTTATGGCAGTCTGAAAATAGTCATAAATCGATGACGGCAATACTTGAACTCTCCTTCGATAAGCCAAGAGACAGAGATAGAGAGAGAGACTAGTTCTATATTTGATCTAGCTGTATTCGAAAGGGGCCCAAGGGTATGTACGTACTACTAGGGGACGCTTTCAGTTAAGTGGAACGAGCTGAGACCCAACAAGGTACGCCCAAGAATGCCATATGCAAAGAGGAGCAAAATACCCGCTACAAGGTAAGTACTAACAGAGACCCTGCCTTTTCCTGCCCCCCCCTGCCCTTTACTCTGGTAAACCCAACCAGGCCTGGCACACACTGAGGCTTCGTTGGTTTTCTTTTGCTACTGCCTCTTCTTCTTCTTTTGCCTCTTCTCTTCTGCTTGACTCGACTTGGCTCACATTTCACAGCTGAGCTGAGCCGAGCGAGCCAAGAATTTTTGGCATTTCTGTTTTGTTGTTACGCTTTTTGATTTCGATCGATGCTTAGGGCGCACTATATGCATATGTGTGCGTGTGGTGTGCGTGTATGTGTGGGTGAACATGAGCACATGAGTACGTGAGGAGCGTATGCAAAAAAAGGGGGCCAGCAATTTATTTATGAGTATCGCACACAAATGCGCATTGTTCTCGCTCGCTGCTCGCTTTCAGAACTCCCCTAAGATGTAGGGTATATTCACTATCATATGCACTTTACGCACTGCACTGATTAATAAGTTAGCAAGCTGTAAACTTAATATTGCAAGCCTGTCAATTGATTTAGTGCCTTGTCATGCAACTGTCTTGTGCCTCCTTTTCCTTCTTTGATTTCCTTTTTTATCCCTTTGGGCATGCACGACGTTGCGACGTCGTCTCGGTCAATGTACCGTTGCTAAGTACTGCAGGCAGTAAAAATCAATGCCCCCTTAGGGGCATATCATCAAAACCTTTCGAGGCAGCTGCACAAACAGCGGCAGCAACAGCAACAGCGAAGGCAAAAGCAGCGGCACTTTTATGGCTTCAGCTCTTTCCTCTTCGGGTTTGTTGATGTTGTCTTTTGGGCTTTTGGCTGCAGCAAACATACACACACACACACAGTTCAAGTTGGCAGCGAAAAATGAGGCATATACTAGGAAAATAATTACAGCAGCAGAGCTACATCGTCTGCCTCTACAAAATTCTGCTCGGTGTAAAGCGGAAACAAAGTGCGCAAAATGTAATTAATTGCCCCCGAGGCAGACGGACGGACAGCTAAGCAGACAGACAGACGATCTGTCGGCGCATGCGGCGTATGCGCAATGCGCAAAGTCGTCGTCCGCATCGGCGCACAATGTTGCCCGCCTTCAGATCTCACGATCTCTTGCTGCTCGTTGTTTGTGGACTTTTTGCAACTAATAAGCTAAATATTTTGATTGAGCCGACAAGGCAAACAAAAACAAAAGACGACAGCAGCAACAGCAAGAGAAGCAACAACAACAACAACAAGGAGAAGGCAGAGCAATTTATACGCAGACTTTATTAAATTCCCGCACTGCAGATTGACGGCAATTTGGCGAATTTAAAGCCAGAGTCAAGGCTGCGAAATCTTTGAAATAGGTCTGAAATACGAATATATAGCTAAAATATATGTATAATCACAAGCCACGCCCCTTCAACAAGTACGGCTGCTGATAAGCACTCGCCAGTTCAAGCAGCATCAACATAAATTTGAAACTTGAACAAAATTTGAATATATTTTTAACTCTAGCATGTTTCCTTTTAAGCTAATCTTAAACTGGCAATTTCACATGGTGATTTATTACTTTCCGCTTATAGAGAGATGTGGAAAGACTTATGAATCATGGTCTAAAAACTTTCTGTGATTCAACAGCAACAACACACAAGATAGTCTTCAGCGAAAGAGGCAATCACAATGAAAAGAGAACAAAATAAACAATCTATTACTAAGATAGAAAACACACCTGCAAGATAGTTCCAAGTTCTTTGTAATTTATAGAAAAAATACAAGTTCAAACAGTCCATTCACTCAGTTCATCTAAGTTATAAAACCTGCTAAATATTTAGACACTTGCACACTCGACTCGATTAGTTAAGTACCATAAAACAATGAAGACTAAACAGCAGTTACACCTCTCAGATACCCTATATGTCTAAAAAGATCTCTAACAAGTGCGCTGTCTGCTCTCCTAATATTTTTACTATTATCTGCCCCGTACCACCCATTATACCCCTCTCACCTATGCGCAAAGAGCATAGAAGAGGCAACAACAACTGCTAAGCTGCTCAAAATTGTTTATGGTGCGACTGGAAACTTGAAAACAAAGACAAAAATTCAAAAAACAAAAAGAAAACTAAAGTCAAAAAACCAAAACAAAGCAAAACAAAAGCAAAAAGCAAAATAGCGAGAGAGCGAAAAACTTTGCTGAGAAATTTCACTCGAGTCAGCGGAAGGTGAAGCCGAAGCCAAAGCCGCAGCCAGTTTCAAGGTTGTCAGTGATTTTGTCTATGATAATGGAACAGGTGAGCAGCGCCGTCGTGTGCGATGAAGCATTATTATCATTGTTTTTCTTTATTTTTGATTGTAATTTACTAAGCCGCTGCTGACAGAAAAGGAATGAAGAGTTGACAAATTGAAGAAACTTAAATAAAAAGATAATGCGAGTGAATTATAACAAGAAGGGAAAGTTATAGTCGACATACCCAGCAGACAATATAAAGATTATAATGACTGATAGGTCAAGATACATACTCATGTATACGTACACACATGTATGTATATGTACCTTAAATGGTATAAGCAGCTGCCCACTCCCTCTTTCCCTACCTCGCATATGAATCTGGCAGAGTTATCGCAATTAAAAGGATATTAACTTAAGCCACTCACTGTTTATGAAATGTTCATGAGCTAACATAATGCTCTACCTTGTGTATACGAAGTAAGATAACTAATTATTATAGAGTAGTTCACATGAATTTGCCTTAGCAGTTGAATAGAACTAAGACTTAAGTCTTAAAACTTTATAAACCTGAAGATCAATACGCATTCAAGTCTTGACTATATGCCCCACTCAGTTCGTATTCAAAAACTGCCTGTTCTCCCTGCCAAAATCCCACACAACGATTCGCTTTGAGTGCCAAGTAAACAACTCAAAAACTGACTGACCCTTCGCATACCAGCAGACATATAGATACAGATACATATGTATCTAGATACTTGTACATATCTACAATACATACGTATGTCTGCATGCAGTTCAGCGAAAATGTTCAACTGCAATTTCGGGCAAATTGTTTATAAAGGCAATGTTGCTTTAACTGTGTGTGTGTGTGTGTGTATCTGTATCTGTAGTTCTAGCTGTATCTGTAAAATGTATTTCCTGTGCTTGTTGTTGTTGTTGTGATATGACTTTAGCATATTTTTTGGCTACGTGCAGAGGAAGAAGAAGAAGACGCAGAGGAAGCAGAGACAGGCAGCAGAAAAAAAGAAAGCAAACCACAAGATGAAAGAAACCAGTTTGAGCAGTGCGACTTGCTGCTGCTGCTGCTGCTGCTCTTGTTGTTGTTGCTGGTATTGTGATTGCAGTTGTTGTTGCTGCTGCTGCTGTAGCCTTGAATGTGCATTTATTGTTGTAGTTGTTGTTGCCTGCCGTTTTTGGCGCGCGCGAAAAAGGAAAAAAAAGGAAACTAGCAACAAGGAAGCCAAAAAGGCAAAGCACAACGACCCATAGTTACCCTGTAAACAAATATAACATGCTTACAGCTTAAATGCTTACTGTATACCCTATCTTACTAATCCCATGGCAATCAACCTCATTAGTAGCTCAAGCTTGCTGAGATTACAGCGATCATGTTGACCCACATTCTACTTTTAGATTATCTTGCCAAATGCTAGGGTATTGTGGCAAAAAGAAGTACCCACAACTAAATGAAATGGCACACACTCTCTCTTAGTTTTCTCCCTCTCCCTCTCTCTCTCTCTCTCTCTCTGACACAGTTGCCAAGCAACTCCAACTAATTACAGTCAGCTATCTATGCAGAGATCAGAAAACATGCATGAAATTACACATGAATATAGTATAATATGCTTTCTATATACTCTCCCTGACAGTCACACCAATCTCATCATTCAAAATCAGCGTGAAGGGGTTGCTGCCTTATCGCTTGACAGCATTCTGCCAAGTGTCGCATGACATAAGGTGTATTTAAATCGGAATCTCTATATATACTATATAGAATATTTACGAAACGAGATTAATTTGCTCTTGCTATGGACTTTGTTTTATAGTATTCGACTGAGCTGATAATGAGCTGAGCTAGAAACTGCATCAGTAGTGCAAAATCAATGAACTGAATTTGTCATAGACTCTCAAAACACACTGTATATGCTAGTGAGATAACCAACGATTAGATCACTCAAAAAATACAAACAGAAACATTATAAATATCTGTTGATTCACTCATTACTTATATCTAAGAAGTATACAAATTAACATTACTACGCTGGACTTCATAGTTCAAGCAGTCAATTGGAGGCGCGACTCCAGAGATCTTACGCCCTTGCCCTGGTACGTTCAATTACAATAATTACGAGCGCGTCTCCCCCACAAAGTTTATCATTAATGTAGGCCTTGCAAACGATTATTGTCTCGTTGTGTTTCTTTTTTCTTTTTCCGCTAGAAGATCTAAATTTATTCGGGTTTGATTGATTGAAATGCCAAAAATATTGTATATAAAATGCTGTGATTGATCGACCTGCAAGTGGAACTGGAAATGGAACTGGAATATAGAGATAATATACTTCATTTCTGTTCAGTTTCGTGGGGATTATGTGTGGCCAACTTTCAATTGGGGAATGTAAATCGCATCTGTGTGTGTGTATGTGTGTGTGTGTGATACGAAGAGGGGGAAAAGTACAGCGCGCAAATTGCGCAAAACGCCAAAGAATGCCACGCCAACAACAAAGCGGCCACCACAGACAGACGAGTGGAAGGAGAACAGAAACAGTCGCTGCTGCAGCAGCAGCTGCAGTTGCCGCAAAGAACAAAAACAAAAGCAGCACAAGAGAACCAACAAATGGACCAACTTGGCTTTGCTAATAGGAATTTGTATTACGATATTTCATTTACAGTTTGACAGGCTCTCTGCAGACAGAGTCTGGCAATGCACTCCAGCGCTGATCGTGTGTGTGTGTGTGTCGTTCGTTGGCCTTTAGCTGCCCTCGTTAAGCATAATTTAATATAGCGCAATTGTTTTTCTCTCTCTCTCTCGCCCTCTCTCACTGCAATTGTCTTTAAATCACAGCAAGAGACGCCGTTGTGTGCTCAATGACTCTAAAACTACTGTTAACGCTAACGGTAATGTACGTACAAACAAACACACACACACACATGCAGAGAGATATGCATATGAATATATGCAAGCCTGTGTGTGTGTGGCGAACTGGCCCAGGCAAATGCCACACGGAATGCGGTTTAAAAATAAACCAAGCCCAAGCCAAGCCAGGAGAGTCGACGCCGACGTCGGCAGCAGCAGCGGCCAAAACGTGCTTTGGCTAGAGACCCTATTTAGCCTAGTTTACGGCTTGCCGCTACACGCCGAGCCCGGCTTAATGACCACAGCATTGCGCACCTGTAAACTGGCTACACACTCTCTTTCTCTGTCTCGTTCTCACACTCCTCTCACTCTCCCTCCATGTCCTCACACTCTCTTTCTCTTACCGCCTCTTTTTTTCTCACTCTTCCTCTCCTTCTGTCTCTCCTGCCCTCTCTGTCCCGACTCTCCCTCTCTCCATGTTTCTCTCACTGTCTCCCCCCTCAACCTCTCCCCCTCCCACTTATGCTAATAAGAAAACTATGACAGCGATCGCAATTTTATGACACCGCAGCACGCAATATGATTACTCACGCCCTTTGGCTCGCCAAAAAAAAAAAAAAACAGTTCCAAAACTCGATTCCGATTGGCGATTATGCAACAAGTTTCGAGTTTGTTTTTTTCTTTTTTCGTATGTTTCTTTTTTGGCGTATTGGACGCCATAAAGCGCAGCGCAGCGTGAACTGCGGCTCAGGTGCCTCGTTCAATGCATAAAAATCATGTTATGTACGTATTATGGCGCTGTTAATTGTATAAGGAATGTGCCATCGATAGTGAATGAATGTTATTAATCCGCATTTATCGATATGTTACATAAAAGAGCAATCTTATTGTCTCTTACCTTTAACAGCTTCGTAGTATCCTAAATCCAGCGTGAATGATTTATGTTAAAATCCTGTACACAAAATGTTTTGTTTTGTTTACAGCTTCCGCTCTCCGTCTCCTTCTCTCTCTCTTTCTTTTGCCGTAGCTTTGGCAAATAAAGTAGCGCGCGCACACTCTCACACACACAAACAATTCGACGGCGTGACCTGCTTCTCCTTGTTTCCTTCCTTCCTCTTCCCTCTCTGTTTCTCGTCCTGCAACGTGTTGTTTGTGTGTCGCTGCGATATGAATTGGAATTATATTTAACAAATTTTCGATTTACACTAAACTATATTTTAAGAGCGCGCTCTCTTTCCCTCTCTCACTCTCTCTCTCTTTTTCTGCCTTTCTCTCATTCGCGTAAGCCACGAAGATCAATAAACACACGTAACAAAATAAGAAAAAGAACAAGACGATTGGAGAGAGATGACGGAGCTAAAAAACCGGAAAGTTGTTGTTGTTCTCGTTGTTGTTGTTTTTGTTGGTTTGTTATGCACGGCGTTTTTAACTCTGCGCGGTGGCTGCGCTGCTGCTGCGTTTTGTTGCCTGTTGCTGCTGCCTTTGGCAGTGGGTAAAATGTCCAAATTATCTGATAGAAAATAATTCAATTAGAAATAGCAGTTCTTTTTGTGTTTTGTTTTCTACTCTGTTATCGCTGTTTTTGTTTTTGCATACTGCTTTTGTTTTAACATCGTAAATTTATGCATAGAAATTTTTGTGGCTTGTCACTTGTTGCTGTTGCTTTTGACCTTAATACGCTCGCGTTTCAACAAATTCCAATGCACAACACACACACACGCACACACACAGTAGCAAACACGGCGAGTGGAAAGACACGCTTACACTGATCTCGCTCACACACACACTACGATGCGCAAAAAACCAGCTTTTCCGCTTTTTTGTTGTTGTTTTTTTGGGCCAACAATTAGATAGCCGCGTTCTAAAACGCCGGCGCAGCAGTCGACGCAGTCGGTTTTTTTCTAATTAGCACACAACACACTGGCAGCAGCAGCAGCAATAACAACAACAATAACAAGCCGCAGCTTAACAGTTAAATGCCTTATAAGCGCACAATTGCCTTTCTTTTGCATTTCAGTTCTTTTTGTACTTCTTTTTTGTTTTCATTTACATTTTGATTTGGATAACTTTTTTGTTGTTGTTGGCACTTTTCTTGGTACGTTGCTTTTACTGTATTGAAATTTGTTAATGTTGCGCGCTCATTTCACGCACGTCTTGCCAACTCTCGATCTCGCTTCACAATGAACAATGCTCAACACTTACGTGCTGCGACGTTCGCAACACTGACTGCCGCTGTTAAGAATTGCAGCTAACAGTGCTAGAGATGTGTACGCTGAAACATCGGATAACAGCCGTTAATCGTCTGAGAACTTTGAATTTGAAGCTGTAATTTCTGTACTTAAATTAAATTTGATTTCAGTAACTTTTCTTCGCTTGTGGTAATGCTTTATTTATTTAAATTATACAATTACCCAGATTATTACTGGCAAACTTAAATCAAATGGGACAGACGAACACTAGCTACAGTGGTCTTAAAATCTTGATATGTAATTCTTGTTTTTTATTATCATATATACAATTTTACTTAAGTCATAATATTTTGTATTTTCTTATATTAAGCTATTAGGAGAGACTGCAGGTAGTGAACGAAATGGAATTTATTGAATAAAACCGATTTTGTTAAAATAATTATAACAACTGACTTTAAGGTTTGTAATTCTTAAAATTGTTTTTTTTTTTAATTTGATTAGACCTACGTCCGTACCGCTAATACGTAAACGCAATCGCAACGTGAACGCAAAGTTGGCTACGCTTAACGCAAATTTGATATAAGTTGGTATTCAAGTATTTTTCGACTTGGTATTCTTCTGCTGTCTTAAATTAGTAAATCCTACAATAGACTGATAAGGTCACACTTATGGAGTTAACGTACTCTCCACTGGATAAACGACTATTTGAGAATAACAGAGACGTATGTAAATAATATCGATAAATTTATAACATAACTTTTTTTTTTCCCTAACAATAAATTTCGTGAGCTAAAGACAAAGTTCTAAAAAATTTCTAGTAAATAGCAAAGTTTTTCTGTATTAAGTAAACATAATATTTTGCGTGTGTATGATATCTGTGAAACGATAAATAAACTGTATGGCTCTGTTGCTTAACATTGCAGAAAAATGTTAACCTTTGTTGATGAATATGTATGCTAAGAGTGACCAGACAGCTGGGGAGTATAACATTTCTGTTGTTGTTGCGACGGAGTTTGGACGTGTCTGCGTCCGTATCGCTCGCGAGATTTATTTAATTTTTTCCATCGACTTGCACAAACCGGAACTTGCTAAAAATTAGGCAAGTCATTGGTGCACATTGTGCTAGTTAATCGAGATCTGTTAAAAATCAATCGCTGTGCGCGTGTTAAGTATCAAAAATACTACCGTAATTTGAATTCTCTCTCTGAGAAGGCAAAAGAAAAAGCGAATGGCAGATTTTTTCCTGTCTACCTACACAAACATACGTATACATATACTTCGGTATATGCACCAATGTGTGCTTGTGTAGAAAACGAAGAGCTCAAAGAAGTGTGCGAGTGTGTGTGTTCGTTCGTTTGTGATTTATCCGGTGAAGAATAAGAATATTTTATATGCTAAGCTGAATAAATATTTAATTTATCTCGTGTGTTGTTAGCATAGAAAATCAGTGCAATAAGTGCCGCGCCCGGTTGCCAAACGTTACACATACACACGGGGGAACACAAACACATATATCGAATCGCTTACTCACACGCACGCACATATACAGAGGCAAACTGACAAAAGAAAAAAGTTGTATGGGCAGCAGAGTAACAAATACAACAACAAATTGAGATAGCCAAAGAGTTTTGTTAATTGCCGTACTAAATCGTCTCTTTCTCTTCATTTTGTCCAAAATACATGTATCTTACAGCAATGCGAATATAATTAAATTGTGTTAAATTATAAACAACGCAAGTAAAAAGCAGAAAAAATATAGTCAGCCACTGTTGACGACGTCGAATGCTTCGGTGTGTGCGTATATGTATGTATGTGTAGTGCGTTGGTGTGTGCATAGCCTGCATAGCAGTGTGTGAGTGTGTGTGAAGTAGCAGCAGCAGCAGTCGCCGCCACAGCAGCAGCAGAATAACAAAAAATAGCAAATCAAAATGGCGCACCAGCAGCAGCAACAACAACTGGCACAATCCGTGAATTGTTCATTGGATGATATCGATTTGACGTCACTAAAGGTATGTTTCAAGCTCCAGGAGCAATAACCACAACAAAAACAACAACAGCAACTGTATTTGTAGGCATTTAATGAACTGTTGTTGACAAGGTGTGGCCAAGTGTGCATGACTTTTGTTATTTTTTAATCCATTTCCGCATCATTGTCTATCATTAGCTTTAAACGAGAGACTTAATCGCTGTCCGCATCTCTCTTTCTCTCTCTTTGTGCCTCTCTCTTTGTCTATCTGCCCCTTTCACTTTCGATTCGATTAATCGAGAAATTCGCAAAAATTGCAGCTGACAACGTCGCCTGCAGTTGCTGCTATAAATCTGATAAGAATTTATGTATTTCCCAATGTTTATCAGTGGGGATTAAGAAACAGTATACAACTCTCCAGGTGCGGTATGCCGGTGTGTCATTGAACTGATTAATACACACTTTTTATATTTTCTTTAAATCGCATTGGAAATCGAAGTCATTACGAGCATGCAAGCAGAGTTCAGGTGTATGAATACATAGAAATACTACTATATAAACAACTGCATATGTATACAACTTTATATGCTACATTACTACTACTACTACTACCACACAGACAAACTACTCAACATGCAAATTGTTGTAAAACATTGAACATGTCTATGCATGTCTATGGCAACCGCACCGCCCACTGCAAAAATTGTACTTAATAATTGGCAATAACTGCATATTATCGTACATTTTCTCTCTACCCACCACCACCACCACCAGCTACCCTCGACTCACCACCCCACAGTGGCAGCAGGCAGTGACCGGCCGGTGTCAGCGTCTTTGCCAAGTCTTGTTTATCGTTGTTGCTGCTGTTGCTGCTTTTCTTTTCTTTTTTTTGTGCTCTCTCATTTCGTTTCTCAATGAATTTTGCCCCACACGCACGAGTCGCACGCGTTGCTGCTGATGTTGCCTTTCTCTTTCAGCGAACATTCACCACACCACGCATGAACTCACCACTGTCGCCCCACGTTGGGCGCACACACAATGCGTCGAAGTTGATGTCAATGAGGCTAAGTTTGCGCCTGGAGTGCTGAAGTAGCAGCAGCGCTGTCTGTGTGCCTGTCTGTGTGACTCCCTGTGTCTCACTGTGTCTCTCTGTGTGTGTGTGTGAGTGTCCGTTTGTTGACTCTGTCTTGCAGCTGGTGGGTGGGTTGGGGATAAGGTGGATTGCGACGGCAGCTGTGTGCATGTATTGGTGTGTGTCGAGACAAAAACGAGACAAGAATGAAAATTGTTTAGTTTACTTTATTAAAAGCATCAGCCGGAGCAGCAGCAGCATGTTCATGCGTGCATACATGACGTGTACGTGTGCATGCCTGTGTGTGTGTCTCTGTGTAGATGATGATGAAACAGCGAAGAAGTCAGTCAAAGCAAAAAACGAAACAGGGGAATGAAGGCCCCATGTCTCTGTCACTGTCGCTGCCTCTGTCGCTGCCTCTGCTGCTGCTGCTGTTGGCCTTCTGCGCAGCAGGCGCGTGGGCGCCGCAGTCTGCGTTGGCTTTTAAAGGTCATTAAACAATGAAATACGTGCCCCGAAATAGTTAACTGTTTGTTGCTGCTGCTTCAGCATCCCAGCAACGTCGCTGCATGATAAAAGGTCATAGTCCTTAAAGGCGAATGGCATGTGCCCCCATTCTGCCTCCTTACCCAGCCCCGCTCCTTGTTCTACTGATAAAGAGAAGCGATAAGGTTGAAAGCGTATTAATCAGCAGAAATTGCATTAATTATTTACTATGTGTGCTTCACAGCTGTGCATTCTTTCTCTTGCTCTTCTTTCTCCTCTTCCTTCCTCTTTTCTTCTTCTCCAAATGCAGTTTAGGTTCTTTTTTTTGTTGCTCGTGATAAGTAGCGGCAGTCCGCTGCTGACGTCGCGCTCTTTGCTGATTGCCTTCATTATATCCGCACTACACACACACACACACACATTCGTCTTTGCTTTGTTTTTCTTTTATGCATACTGCGCTCGAGCGTTTGTATATTTATTTTAATCAACATTTATTGCATTTGGTTTTGTGCGATAAAAACGTGTTCGCCCACATTTGGTGTCTGTGTGTCTGTATTGTTCTTGTTGTGTGTGTTGTCTTTTCTTGTGCTTTGTGCGGCTTGCAGCAATTTGTGCAGTTGCTTTACGTTGTTGCAGCCATTGTTGGGAAGAATGAAAAAAATCACACATGTTTGGGTTTGGTCTGATTGTGGGTTAAGTCAATACACAACGCGCTGGGTAAATACACTGGGAAAAACGAGTGTGTCTTAACACAGATTGCCCATATGCTCGTAGTTAAGGTACGCATGCATATTTACTATATATTGTATGGAATTGCTCAAGAGTTTCTCAAGATTCCCAAAAGACAACGTAATGTGTCTTCGTTGGGTGTTAGCACATGGAAATAGGTTAGAATTGCTATTATTTTAGATAGTTTAGCGCAGAAACTCTTTTATTGAAATGTTGAGAGAATCTATTCAACCCTGAAAAAACGGTGTATTTTTAATATCTTTGACAATTTATATCGATGATAGTTTCTAAATAAATGTAAAAACTGCATTTGATAGAAGTTATCAATTTCAAGCAATAATTTTAGTTTTTAATGTTTAATTTCAAGTATTGATAATGCAATAATTGATGCAACTGATGTTTTCAGCTGATATCATTAATCCTTTCACAAATCGAAGATACTCTTGATAATGCTCCTCTGGCAAACCGCAATCTCTTTCTTGTAATGCATATATAAATAAGATTTTCTCGTCTGCAACCCAATAAGTATGGTAATTCTGCATTATCCCGACTTATACTCCACTTTATATGATACCTTTTCATCTTGCGATTCGAGTTTGGTTGATTTTTCTCTCAACATATCGCCCTGTAACTTTCTGTTATGCATTGCATTCCTAATCGAATTGGTCGCAGCCCACACAAGCCTGTATGTAAATTGCGCACACAGACACAATGCAGACATACGCATACATATGTATGTGCTGGTATTTACATATGTTTACCGTCCGTCTACGTATTTCACCTCGCTTCCTTCTCACCGTTTGACGTAGTATATGCAAAAAAAAGCTGCCGCTTGGGCGTTCCATATGCAGTCAGTCCTGTTGCCGGACGAGTCCCCTTTATGCACATACGTACACACATACGAGTACATATACAAATAGATACAGATACATAGATATTGTAGCTACGCTAACTGGGCCAAGCCTCGAATACAACCGAAAAGAAATCCAGTTTCCAGTTTTACCAACTAGTCAGGCAGAGCGAAGCCAAGACGAGTCTCTACTTGATAACGTAGTCTCCCGACAATTAGTAGCACCCCATTAAAGCAACTATAAGTTCAGTTTTAATGATGTTTTTATGTTTAACAAATTCATAATTATTGTTTAAAATAAAACTTGTTGGCTACTGTCGATTGCAAGCCAAGATATTAATTAAATCGGCATTAACCTCTGAGCGAGGTCGATTTATTCAATTAGTTTTGATTGGCTTGAGCACTTTAAAGATTTTACAGCATTTCATCTATAGGGGAAGCTCAATTTTAAGTTTAAAAGCAATCCACTTAGCGAGTGTGTACTGCCACAAACACTTGTTTAGTTGCAGTTGCATTCTAGAGAGAAAGAGGGAGATGGAGATGTGAAGGGAGTAGGAGCGGGCGAGGAGAGTGATAACTGTAACCGAAGCTGCTTGTTAACAGAACAATTCACTAATGCCGCCTTGCACTGTGCGTATGTGTATATGTATGTGTGTGTATCTGTGTATTTAGCATGTCAGCGCTAATGAGTCATGATGTGGTTTTCGCCGGGGGAAACTTGGTTCTCTTTTTTTGTGAATTTTTAATTGATTTTTACAACGTGAAGTAATCAGCCAGAAATAGCTGTAATTGCCGACCGACTGTCTGCGTTCCCTTCCCCTCTCTCTCTCTCTCTTCCTCTGTTTGCTGCATGTGTTTGACACACTTTGCCCGACGCCAAGAACCACCAGCATAACAATAGAGCAAGGGGAAGAAAGTGGCGAAGTCGTGCGGAGGTTGAGGTGAGTGAGGAGAGGGGAAGTTGGAGGCGTTTGCGCTGGTGTCGCTCATTTGAAGGCAACCATAAATCTACTTAAGGCAGCTTTCAATAGTTGTGCCTGCTCTGTCTCTCCCCCTCGATCTTCCACTGTTCTAAGTCTGTTTGTACTTGTTTTGCTGTTTATTTGTTTCTTGTTTTTTTTACTTTTTTGCGTCTACTTTGGCTTTGTCTTTGGCTCTATAATTCCTGTGGTTGAGCTGCAAATTGCAGCTACCGTTAGCCCAAAGAGCAGCTTAGCTTTAGAGGACGGTGGGGTAGTAGTTAAGAGTGAGGGTGAGGGGGTAGCTCAGATGTTAAGAGGGTTGCCCAAAGCTCGTGTTGGGCACTTACCTTGCTTTTGGTTGACTGCATATATTGATAAATAGGTTTTCCAGGGCTCCCATTAATCCCTACTGAAATTCCTGTATATTGTCTGTGCTGCCTACAGCTTTTAATGAGGTTGCTGTGGGGTTGTTTTGACCTCAACAAGCCTTTGCTTGAAAATTTTCCAGGGTTCTCTCTCCATATATAACCTGCCTAATGGTGATACAACTCTAATTGCCTATAGCCTCCCTTTACTCTCCTACTGTCTTTCTGCCTCTATTCAACTTTTCATAAATGCAATTAAGAGCATTACCTAGAGTAAGGAGCTGTCAAAAAGAGGCAAAAAGTTACCTGTTGAAACTGTTGTTATTTCCTTGTTGTTGGCATTCCAATTGGCATTTACCTTACGCGCTGCACTTGTCCCTTTTCGCTCATTGTCTTTGTCTGTTTCTCCGGTTTGTACCTGTCTGGGGTCTGCTGCAGGTCGTGTCACGTCTCTTAATATCGTGTCTGTCTCTCTCGTGAGTAGCGCGTGTCAATGAACTCGCATGCGATTTCATGCTCTTGTATGGCTTGAGCAGGCTCAAGAGGTGACTAAAGAGGGTGTGGGTGCAGAAGGAAGGTGGAGGAGGTGCAACCGCGAGTGCGGGAGGTATATATGTATAAGAATCAGAATCGTTGGCTTCAGCTGGATTTGTATACGTATTTGTATTAAATGCTGCTTTATTTTTAACGTCGCTTGCCACATTCCTTATTTGTATTTACCTTATTATGCCTTAATAATTTGTTTACACAAACAAACAACAGAGCAGAGAGACGCTGCTCATGTTGTTGTTCTTGTTGTCTTCTTGTTGTTAAGTGTAACGTTCTCTGTGTAGAGACCCCGCCCAGTTCTCATCTCATGTCGTTGCCTGAGTTTCTTTCTTTGTTTAAAGTTTTCTTACTGTCTGTGAAAAAAAAGGGTTTTCTTTTATTGCTTTTGATTCATAATTGTTTTGATTGCTGTTTGGCTTGGATTGCACTATCTGTTGACATTCCCCCCGTAATTCTACAATATTTAATAACTCACTTTCTTTTGTTTCTTGCAGGATCCCGCTGGCATCTTTGAGCTTATCGAGGTGGTCGGCAATGGCACCTATGGTCAGGTCTACAAGGTGAGTTGGCAACTCTATCGCCATTAGCATATAAAAAAGCTGTCTGCAGCATTTGAATGTTTGGCCTTTTTTTTCCAGTTTTAGCAATTTGTTTCTCTTTCATATTTCTTATAAGAGCTGAAATTGCTGCTTTCTTTATTGCTGAGGCGCACCTGGCGCAATTTGGTTACGGCACAATGCGCGCACTATTCATGTTTGGTTCAATTTTTGGTTCAGTTCAGCCAACTGGGCGACTTATCTTGTTGTTGTTGTTGTTGGCCTGCACTTAGTAATCATTAGACTTTATGCTTGAATGCGTCGCAGAGTTGCTTGGCGAGATGAGTTGCAATATGTAGATACAGAAGTATCTGTAGCTGTGTATCTGTTTCTGGCTGGTTTCAAAAACAAGCTGCGTCATTTGCCACTGCTGGCGCGCTGCTGCCTTAATTAGTTGAGAACCGCTAGCCGACGCAGAGTACCAACTTGCCACCGAAACTTCTCTTCTCACACATTAACACATTTTGCTCTCGCCTTTAGAATTTTGCCGCAGGGCCAAAGACAACAAGAGCAGAGAGATAGAGAGAGAGTGAGTAAGGAAGAGAGACAGTCGTCATCATCATCATAATAATCACATCAAAGATTTAAACCAAATGCTCGCTGTCTGTTTGTCTGTCTGTCTGGAGAGAGAGAGGGAAAAAACAAAAAACAATGAGGAGACTTTGTATTTAAATTGTATCTGCAAGATAGAACACAATGCAGCAGAGCCGAGGCAGAGGCAGCAGCAGCGCGGCAGCTACAAAAATAGACACTCTTGGGATTACCGTTAGTATTTGTTGCTGCCGCCACTGCCCCGCTCCGATGTTCTGTAATCTTCTTGGCACTTTGTGGCATGCGTTGTGCTTGGAAGGCCAACGGCAAGTCCACGCCTATCTCCCTCCCCTCTTGACTACATCTGCCTGCTTCTTGGCATTCTTCGGAAGATTCTGTTTTCGGGATAGTTGGAAGGAGCTTTGTAGCTGACAGTTTGATAAATATCGATAGTACGCTAGATTTACTGTCGGCACGTTAAGATATTTAGCTGATGTATCTGAAAAGAAAGAAAGAAGATTTTTTCAATAATTTAGAGTTTTCTGGTCGATTACACAGTCGTATACAATGAATCGAGAGTTTAACTGTGCAATAGTTCTTTAAAATTAGAGAAATGAAAGTAACAAAATACTTTTTTTTAATTATTTTAGCAGAAGTTTTTGAAAAGAAAGAAATAAGACATTCTTTCTTACATTCTTCTTACAAAATTAAGTATTCTTCACAAATTCCACAGTCATATTCATTGATTTGTTGTCGCAAATTATTGTGATTGTTCTAAAAAACCTATGGAAATAATGAAAAAATCTTTTTATTCCCAAAAAAGAACATTTTCAATTTCCCTATCATGTTATATCAATCTGTTATCGATATCGATAAGGTAACTATGCAATAATTCTAAAAGACTTTGAAAAAGAAAAGTAAGAAAAGACCTCTGTACCCAAGTTTGATTTCTAACAAATTTCCATAGTTTTTTTCAATTGTGAAATAAATACAATAAATTAAAGTACACGCATTTAATCTACTCAATTGTTGCCATTCACAAATTTCATTTCATTTCAATTTGAAAAGTGTCAATATTTTCATTATATCTCACAATGTGGCATGCGTCATACACACTCGAATCTCTCGTTCAGCTTAGAAATGCGGTCAATTTGCAAAGGAAAAAATAAAACTAAATTATGTGGAGAGAAATAAAAACCGCAGAAACAGCAGCAACCCACGTTGATGTTACGCCTCCTGCCAGGGCGAACTGGGCGACCTCATTCGCTGTTGTTGTTGGTGTTGTTGTTACCACGCTAAGCTGCAAGTGGCACGTGGTAACTGAAATAATGCGAAGCAACAACAACAATGTAGAAGTGTTTTCTGTTTTTCGCCACAAATGTGTTGAATTGTCCCCACTGTGCGACAACTTGTTTCCGTGCTCTGTGCCGGGCCATTAAGTAGTTCATTACACTGTCCAACACACACACACAGACACACACTTATACACAGAGAGTTTGTCACTCGCGCTGTGCGTGTGTGTGTAAAATTAGCATGAGTAATACGCGGAGATGCTTTTTGAGTCTGATGGGGCTGGCTGCATGTGACTTGTCCAAGTTGTCCCCAGAGCTAGAACGCAGCGCAGAGTAACGGACTTGTGTGTGTGTGTGTGTGTGTGTGTGTGTGTTGTTGTATGATTATCGTTCTTATTGGACTCGTTGTCGTTGTTGTTGTTGTTGTTGCTGTTGTCCACTTGTTGGCTCAGCTCGTTTGCTTTGCGCTTTGCGAGTGTCTCATTTCTTGGGCATTTACTGGATTTTGGTTTTTATTAACCGGTTTAACATGCTATCTCCCTCTCTCTTTATCTCAGTCTCCCTCTCTCCTGAGTTAAGCAATCGCATTTTAGCAGCTTATCAGAGTTTAGACGCGTCATTTGTGGCGCTTATTCATAACTTGTTAAAAAAAAAACCAAATATTTAGGTAAGTGAGTCGTGATGGGAAGCACGAGGGAGGAGGGGTGGGGTAACTACTGCGCTCCAAATTGAATACATTTAATACTCATTTCTTGGCAAATCTTGTGACGTCATCTGTGAGCATCTGTGCGCTATTCTACGAATTTCAACTTTCGACTCGCATCGTTTAATGCGACTTTGATTTATGCAGCAAGGCTGAACACCCTCTCCCCCTCGTCTTCTAAAGATTATATAGTCTCTTGTGATATTATATATAGCGTTTTATCAGCTAAATTTCTCGTATGTTCCTTGCTCTGCACTTCCGGCTTAGTGATAACTGGACATTATCGGAGGACAGGGGGAGTATTAGTTGTCTACAGATTTCACTGTTGAATGATTTCTTAATATGTAATGTAGTAGTAGATAAATCTATATTAAATTGTTGGGTATCTCTGAGCTGTGTATATTCCGTATTCCAGTGCATTTAAACTTGTTTTTATAGCTACTGCGTTTGTAAATTGTTATTTATCATCTTGCATGAATCACAAATCTTTTTGTAACCTTTGTATTTAGCTGTTTTTCAAACGTGCCTGAACACGTTACATTTGTTTGGGTTAAAACTGCAGAACGTGTGATTTAATGAAAGGATAGCGGAAGCGAATGGAATAGAAAGACAAAATATATACAAGTATTTAAAAGTTTAACCTGCTTATGGAGTATAGCTACAACCTTATGGTAACTCCTTTGCCCTGCAAGAACTTCTTGTTATATCTCTTTGTATAGTCTTCAAAGGTTTTACCTGTTTATGGAGCATAGCTACTTACAGCATTAACCTTTTACCCTGGAAGACCTTCTTGTTTTATCTTATCATCCCTATAGAAATACCTTAACTTTCACACCTTTTACTCTAATTTGTGTATTTCCGGAAATTGTCCAATTCCATTTGAAATGACGCCGCGCATTTCGCACAACACATTTGAAAGTTTTCAATCTTAATTTATGCCTAAACAGACAATTTCGTAGAGCAACCAAACAACAACAACGAATTCGCCAACAAGCGAGACACATTAAAAAAAGAGGCGAGTAGAAAAAAACTGCATAACTTGGCAACTTCAACAATAACATTGTAAAACCGACCGCAGCACCGCTTCTCAAGGTTGAACGCCTCCCGCTTCTCTCCACCACAAGCCTCCTTCCCCCGCGCCACATTGACTTTCCCATGGCACTGCGTTACCGCGTTTGCTTGCCCTAGCAAAAAAAGAGTTTTTATAGGGTATACTAACATTGTGCGAAAGCATGTGACAAGCAGATCAATGATATATGCTTTCTTATGTTATTGTTCTTGTTTAAGATATAGCGACCAAATGCAACATATACCAAAATTACTTAGTCTACAATATATCATGCTCTCCACATTGTATAAATTTCCGACTACTATAACTAACTACAACAACTGTTATACTTTTAGTTATAGTCAGTCATATATTCCAGTTTTGTAAGATAACTTGTATTGTTTATCAAGAACCCACGACCTAATATCTCCAACTGAAACTAAATTTAAATATATATATTATAATTATCAATCGATGCAGACTATTTAGGGTATATAAACGTCGGCTGTGGAGTGTAACCTTTCTTTCTTGTTTCCTCTCCACGTTTTTTTTTTGCGAAAGCATTCAATGCGAAAATAAACCCAAAATCGCATTTATTGTATAGCTTTGGCTTTGGCTTTTAAGCTATTTTTGGCTCTTTGGGGACCGCATAGTTTTTTTTTTTTTGGGTGGGGGGCAGGGGCTGGCTCTGGTTGTGGCTGGGCCAGTTGCCTTGTCAATGAAAAAGTGTCAGGGCTAGAGATTTAATTAAGCGAACATAGGGCAACAAAACAAACTTTAACAACAGAGACGACAACAACAACAACGAGAGCGACAGCAACAACAATAACAAGAGATATCAACGACACAAAAAAAGTTAGTGAACCTCTAAAAATACAATGCGAAGTAACGCAAAGTGGGTATGAAAGCCAGACAAAGCGAGAGAGAGAGAGATATAGAGAGAGAAGGAGACAAATAGTAGAGAGAGAGAGTCAAAAAGAGTAAAGAAATCTTTGATATAGAGTCGGAGAAACCTGAGAGAGACAGTGTTGATAAATAATTTGCACTATGCGATGTTAGAGAACTCGAAAATACACTCGAAAACACTCAGATTGATTCACTTCCATTTCTATTTTGGCCAAATGCAGTAAGAAGTATTTCAATGAACATATGTACGCTACATATTCGAAGTCAAAACATGTGAGTATGTATGAGAGATATTTTGAAAAATCGGAAATTATCTTGATGCAAAGCACTCTATTTTCAAGAATAGAACATTCCCATGACTTCCCATGACTTGCACTGAAAGAATAAAAGTAGCTGCAGGTCTAACGACTTAGTTTTTTATCTAACTTCTGTTGATTTATGTTCACGTCAGTTTATCAATATATCTTTCTTCTCAAGATTATTCTCCTTTCATACAACTCTCTATTGAGGGTGCTTCTCTGCCTTTTAACCTATATATCAGTCCATCAATTGGTGTCTCTTCGTTATCTTTTTATCTATGGTATTTATTTTGCCATCTGTCTGTCTATTGGGCACAGTTATCTCTGCTATATATACCAACCTAGTTCATAATTCCTTTCAATCTATCTACCTTATCTATGTATCTGTATCTGTCTATAATATCCCTCTCTCTCTCTCTCTCTCTGTCTCTCCATAACCCTTTCTTCTTCTCTATGTAGCTTTCTATCTTTCCACAATCCTCTGCCCTTTCTACTCTAATATATGTATATGCGCCTGTTTATCTGTATCTTTTGCCTTATGCTTTCCCGTGTCAATGACTCATTTCAAATGTTGTTTACAACAACTACAAAATTTGCCTAGCAATTAGTTACTAGCTCTGCGCTTCGTTCGGTGTTTTGGTTGAGAGTTTTTTCTTTAAGTGTCATTTACTGAGTTTACGACACTGAGCCAAATGGGGGCCGCCGCTTGTGGCACGACCAGGAGGAGTTGCTCGTACTCTCTGTCGTCTAATTGCAATTTTGCTTTGCTTGATTTCAATTTAAAATTTTACGACGCTGCCTCGCATTGTTGTTGTTGTTTTTGTAATTCGTATTTGGTGTTTGTCTTTTGTTTCTTATTTTTCTGTTTTTTTTGTGTACTTCTGTTTCCTGCTTGATTTGTTTATTGCCTTTAATGTGTTTCGCCTGTTTCTTTGAGAGGCGTTTTATTGGCTGCGCCTGCAGTTTCTGTTTTGTGCTCGCATCCCCTTCTCTCTCTCCCCCGCCTTGTCTGCATGGTTCTCTTCAAACTCTACCATGCCGCCAGTCAGTGAGTTCTTTCCGTTGGTCTCTCGAATGAAGTCGTAAATAAAAGCTTTACACGCTCGTTCTTTTGTTCTCTTCCATCTCTCTCTCACACACTCATAAAGTGAACTATGTGTGTGTCTGTTTGTCTGTCGCTTATATTGCCAGTAATTGGGTCAAAGTTCGCATCTATGTTTGGAGAACGTCAATTAAATGGGGGTCTTTACTCTCCATACTCTTTTAATTTTGTTCAGACAACTCTCTGCGTAGGCGAAAGGAACTCTCGCAGTCTGCAAGTCAAGTGGATAAGTCGCAGGGCGTAGAAAGGTCGATGCTTGTGAGAAAGAAAGTCGGCACTTGCATGATGATAAATGATTCCAAAACATTCCCAAACTCAAGAACCGTATATGGTTACTTTAAGAAGTTGTATTTTCTAATTATGACTCTATAGATGTTATAGATTTTATTTCTCCTGAAATACTATCGCAATCGATAGTTAAGTAACTTGCTATTATATTTAGCAGACGTGCCTTTATATATGGCTTACTTGGACAGTTTAAGTCAGGAATAGTTCGCTACCGATAGTGCTTTACCTTAGAGGAACAGAAAATACATACGAGTAAATACAAAGAATACTATATATATATATATATATGTGTATAAATATTTGCATATGGGTTACTCAGGAGGTTGTAGTACGCTACCGTTAGTTTCGCAAACTCAAAATTGCACAACTCGACTAGGTGTCATACTACATAATGATTGTATATGTATCTCCAACTCTTGTCACTCTGTTAACACCAATTTGTTGCGCGTTCAAGTTTCGATAACTTTGCCGATAAGCTGTCGCCGCAAGTCATCGATTGTTGTTGCGCTGCTCAAGGTTGTCATTGTATGATAAACAAACACACGCAAAGCTATTCGAATAATTCTAGATTAAATATGCAAGCTCGCAGCTGGCCAAGCAAGAGAAAAAAAGGAGAGAGAGGGGAGATGTATGTATAGAGGACAGAGGAGGAAGATGAATGCATGCTCAAAGCGTTGATTTCATGATTAGCTTTGATCTTTTCTGTTGTTTTTTGTTTGCTTCTCTTTTTCTTTAGGACATTTAGCATTTTCGGTTTGTTTCCCTTTTTCTTTTCTTTCTTCCCTCGCAGCACAATTAATTTATGAGTGAAAGTTTCCATTGGATTTTTCTTGTCTTTTCGTGTTTTTGCATGCTCGCGCACGCTCTGGGCAGAGTAACAACAATGCGCCGCCTTTGTTGGGGGTTGCTGCTGCTGCCTCTGGCTGGGTTAGACTTATCTAACTGATGGTCCCTTATCTGCAGATTGGTTTACAATGCTGCATGCCACAAGCGACCACAAATTCGCCGCGACAAATGCCGCATAATGTGCTTTATTATATATCATAATAAACTCGTTGAGTGTCATGTAATTGGGCGACAATGACGAGCAAGATGGAATGCAATCGAGTCTCATGATAAATACCAATCCCGAACCCGTTGTTGTTGCTGTTGTTGACCCGCAGTTAAGAAACAAACTTGGCTACCCTTAGAACGATTGAATTTCGATTTGAGTTTTCCGACAGACTTAATTTATTTAATTTCTTTTCGCTTACTCTCTCAATTAATTCTTGATGTGAGAGCGGAAGTTGCTGACAAACTGATGACGTCAGCCATGAAGTTGGGTAAACCTCTAGGCGCAAAAGCAAACAAATCGAACAAATATATATTAACCGTACAAATTATCAGTTTGACACAATTTGCACCTACTTATCGCTAAAATATAAAGTTCAGCCTTGCTAAAACGAAGTGTAGATAATTTTTGAAAGAAATATTTAGAGATTCAAGAAAATTAATTAACAAAATTCAATTTTATTTATAATAATCAATGTTATTCTATTTCCGAGCGATTACTGTAGACAATCATTAAATAACACAGACACCTTTGGAAATATATTTATAAAACTAGTTGAATCAACAATTAAAATAGCTTCAATGAGTCAAAGGCAACTGATAACAAATTGTGTTTCATTGATAACCCAAAGAAGAGTGAACGTATAGCTTCTTGATAACAAAAAGTAACAAATTTGTGCGAATAATTAGCAATGTACTGAAGATAAGGGGCTAGGAAACTTAAATGTTGTTTATTTGTTTGGTATGAACATAAAAACTTAAGGGTTTTCAGGGTTTCTTCCTTTTAGTTTAAGTGCAAAATTGAACAAACTCTTCTGTTTTTCGTAGTTTGCGAAATACTTGGCGAAGGCTTTTCTGAAGTCGGTAAACACTTTGGGAAATGGATTGGCTGTCGAACTGAAAGTAGAACATCAAACGAAATTCGCTAACTAGGTTAACCAGGTATCAGGTGACTGAAAGGCTGTGGGAGGTAGGCAATTGAGTGAGGTTATGTTGAGTGTGGTGAGTTGCCAATAAGGCTTGTTCCGCACACCACATTCAACTCAGTTGAGTGCTCTGACAGCAGACAGAGAAACGGAGGCACTTCTCACAATATAAATATGTTTTATCAAAGAAAGAAAGAGAGAAGAAAGGGAAGAAATACAGACAGCTGTAGACTTAAATCAAGAGTCTTAGGTAATGCATGATTCATATGGTTATTCATGGCATGTGCAGAGGTTTCTATTTCGTGTTCTCAAATTTAATAGGGGTTCTCAGAAATGTCTTTATGGATTGAAAACAGACCTTGTCAGAGTCCAGCATACATCAAATTATGACTCTATCTACACGGTATCTTTTAGTCCAGTCAACTGTGTTTTTCTTCTTCTTTATTCACTTATAAACTGCGGTTTTATTTGCCAGCTGCATGCAGTGCATCAACTTATGCTAAAAAAAGTGCTGTAGATAGGGGCGTGGCACCTTGTGTACACACTTTACCACAACAAAGTTCAATTGTTGTGGCCACATAAAAGGAATGCGCCTTAGTCTTCGGAGTTGTAGATAAAAAGATTTTGTTTTCTGGGTTAATTAACATGGTCTGTAACACCCATTGTAACGTTGATTGATGCACTATAGACGCTTAGACTGAATCATCTAATCGCATTTCGCAATATGTCCAGTTTGGATTTACTTCTGTCTTACACATTGCTCACCCAACTTACTTGGAATTAATATCCGATTCTTGTTTGACCGAGATTTGCATAGTCAACCTCGTCAAGCCCGTCGTCGTGTATGTAGACAGGGGGGAAGGTGAAAGTATTCTAGCTCTTGACTGAATGTTAGCTGCTGCTGTTACGCTTATGTCACTATTTGTTGTTTTTATAACTATTACATTTTGTGCATTAACATTTACCATTATCACATAACATGTAGTGCTTATTAATTAGATTTTGATTAACCAAATACCCTGCAAGATAAGTAAATCTAGCAAAGAAACCTGGATATCTATAAACTATTAGAAAAGCTACATTTGAGAGCGCACGACTACGTGATATTCTAAAAAAAAAAAACTTCTTTTGCGTATTTTGTGTTCAGCAAGCGGCTTTGAATTCAGTACCTTTCAATTAATTCTTAAATAACTTTTAAGATCATTATGAGATCGCAACATTTTTTTAAAAAATCATTTGTGTGTTGGTAGTTTTTGTGTTTACCAATAATAAACTGTCCGGCATTAAAATTATTAATTATAATTCGGTTTTAATCGATTTACGGGGGCGGAAGTATGCGTGGCCAAAATCTAAAATAAACTTAATCTACGTGCAATAATGACACATATTGATACCAAATTTGGTAGCTCTAGCTATTATAGTCTCTGAGATCTATGTAGGTTTTCATACAGACAGACATGGCTATATCGACTCGGCTGTTGATGCTGATTCAGAATATATATTGTTGGTATGGTCTGCCACGCCTCATTCTGCTTGTTACATACATTTTCGGTTGGCACAAAGTTATTATACCCTTCTACCCTATGGTTAGCGGGTACATTACAATACTAAAACATCTATAAAATGTTTTATTGGTGCAGAAACAAACTGAGATATTGTAAAATCTATACTACATATGTATATGCAGACTGCAGACTCTACAAAGAGGACGACGAAACTTCCAAGTACACTGCCTGTGAGTGCCCAGTCTTTGTGTGTACGAGGAGGAAACATATGCACAGATTGCTAACTCCTCAACGAAAGATCTGAGCTGTTTCATTAGAGAAGAGAGTTTTTGCCGGGTTAGGAAGGGACCTTTCAGGTACAAAAGAACGCCTCTGGTCGCAGGGCTTTCCGTGGAGACCCTTCTACAAATAATAATAATAATACTGCATATATATATAATACTATAATAGAGTATACTTGTGTTCTACTTTTAAGCAATCTATGCGCATCTTACGATCTTAAATGCTTTCAACCCCTTATTAAATACATTCCATAAGAGTTTTTTTTTTTATTAGAATAATAAAACCCTGTGTAAGAGTTTAAATATTACGCGATTACGATCGTCTGTACATTGTATGGTACATATACCATATATAATTATTGTCTCTGTTTCTGCTTACAGAAAATGTGCAATGTGCGTGTTTTTTTTTTACGTTTATCTTCTGTTTAGCTTTTTTGTCGTTGCATTTTTTCGTCAAGTTTTTTTTTTTTATTGTGCTTCTTCTGTCTCGGTGCTTTTCTGATTTTTCATTTTTCACGCCCCAAGCATATTGTGAGCATTGTGTATCCGTCAGATACATGGAGACGTGTAGATACTTGTACTGAAACTGAATACTTGATGTGGTAGGGAAGGGGAAAAGACGGGGGTAAACTTCTGCATAGGTAGGCAAACCCCAATTGGACAGCTGCTGTCGAGAGTGAGAGAGACTCCGATACGGTTCCATTGTTGACTTTACCTTTAAAACATTTTCGTTTTTTTGTTTTTGTTTTCATCACACACATTTCCAAATATTTTACGTATTCAGCAGTTTCTGCTGGTACTTCTTCTTCTTCTAGTCGCTTTATATGGCAAAGGCTTGTCGCCGTCGTCGTCGTCGTTGCTGTGTGGTTTCTGTTTATTTGTTTATTGGATTGTTTAGCTCTATTTGCTCTGAAGCGAGTCGAGAGTGAGTGTACGAACGTGTGTGTGTGTGTGAATGACTGACTGAGTGCCGAGTGCTGCGAATGATTCACAAATATTTTTCTTTGTATTTTTTTATTGCTGCAATCGCGGCTCGCTGGGCTCTGGCGAATCGATTTCACTTGAGGTTGCAATTGGTAACTGGTAGCTAGCAACTGGATACGATCCGATCCGACAATGATGATCCATAACTGGTTGCACCTGCTCGCCTGCCAGCTAGATGCTATGGCCAATCGCCCCCCTTTTCTCCTTCTGTTTCTTTTCAGCTTGGCAAATTTATAATCAGTTTTCGTATCCATTAGTGCATGTCATTAATTTGCATAAAATCTGCACAATTTTTCACAGTCGACCGTTAGAATATGACAACGACAACGTAACACAATGATGATGATGATGGCGATGGTGATGATGCTTCGTCTAGAATTTCACAGCTGCCGGCCCAAGACTTGGGGGGGAAATAGTTGCTTAATAGCATTTTGATAGGATCTGCCAGAGTAAACGGCCCGCTGGCTAATCAATAAAACCAACGGGCAAGCGCCTGGCTCCCCTAACTATCAACAGCTTTGCAGCTTCCCATGATATGCTCTGGAAAACTGAAAACTGTTATCATCATCATCATCTTCTCTCGTTAGTCAGTTGATTTATTAAAAGGCTTATGGGGCGCAGTGGCTGTGCTCGGACAGCTTCTCTAGTGACTGCAATTAAAACTGTATTAAATGCAAAATGACTTTTACAGCGCGAAGAAAATGATTCCTTCCTGCTCCTCCAGGCTGCTAAACCAGTTTATGCAGCACAGCTCAATCTTTAAGCTTACCTCGTGTATCAATTTATGATTCTGATTCCTGAGCACTGACAGCCTATTAAAGTTTATTTTATGACTTATTGACTGACTTGAGATGTATGGGGGAAAGCATTCATGTCACGTTACATTTCAATTTGAGAGGTTTTTGTGTAGACAAAATGATTGAAAAACTAAACTCAAAATGATTGACAAAACTGAACTAGTTAGTCGGGTTCGTTTGTTAATTGTTTTGCTACATTTCTAATGATCTGCTACGCAGTGAGTGGATCTTATATGAAAATACGGTTTGCTATCACTGCGAACTATGTATATACTGTTAGTTTAAGCTTATAGTATGGATAAATATGCGTATAAATTAGCTAAGACATCTTTATAATATGAGGTCGTTGTATTGATTGTTTTAGCAGACATAATCTTGTGGAGTGATTATAATATTTAGATTTCCCTATTTGCTTCCGTCTCTAGGTTCATTCATTATAATAAATACCCATTTCTACATATTGCCGATTAGAAATTTCCCCCTGTTATGCTTGATTCTTGTTGCTTTATCATTGCTTGTTGTTTACTGGAGAATTCCTTTGTATATGACGCATTTTATTGACGCCGCTTGTCTCATGGCCAATATTTCGCCATGAAATATGCTCTGTTCGAGTTCAAGTTCAGTCAGAGATATTGCTTAATCATTCCATGCAGTTTTGCCAATTGAAACTGTGAAGTGATAAGCCCGCACGACATGCATACTAATAGATCTAATCTCTTTTATGATCATTACAGGGTCGCCATACGAAAACTGGTCAGTTGGCTGCCATAAAGGTGATGGATGTAACCGAGGATGAGGAGGAGGAAATAAAGCTAGAGATCAATGTGCTTAAGAAATACTCGAATCATCGCAACATTGCCACCTACTATGGGGCGTTCATTAAGAAATCGCCACCGGGAAAGGATGATCAGCTTTGGCTGGTTATGGAATATTGTGGTGCTGGCTCTGTCACTGATCTGGTCAAGTCCACAAAGGGTCAAAGTCTCAAAGAGGAATGGATTGCATACATATGCCGTGAGATCTTGCGTGGCCTGAGCTATTTGCATTGCAACAAAGTCATTCATCGTGACATCAAGGGTCAGAATGTGCTGCTTACAGATAATGCTGAGGTGAAACTGGTCGATTTCGGTGTCTCGGCGCAGCTGGATCGCACGATAGGGCGGCGCAACACGTTTATTGGTGAGTAAGACGACAGAGAGAAACGAGAGCAACAGTCGCGCAAAGCGCGACAGTGGGATACCCTTCGGCTTATGTTCCCGTGTAGTTTAATTTGTTAAATTCATACACATATGCATATGCACATGCTTTGAAATTAATCCCGACAGATGGCGCTCGCGCTTCGCGCCTCCCCTACCTTGTTAGCTGACAGAAGCCCTTGGGTATATGCTCATACTTTCTTAAATAACTTCTGTGTTTATTGTCCGATCGGATTGTAATTTGGAGACTACGTAGATATTTCATTCAGCTTAGTATGTGTTAAAGTTAGAAAGTTGTATCTTTTATACAGCGCTTACAAATTGAGTTCAAAAATTAAATTAATGATTTGTGGGGCCGGTGGGCGTGACACCTAACATTTGAAATAAACTTGATCTGCTTATAGGACACAGAAGTCTTCCTGCCAAATTTGGTAACTCTAGCTTTTATAATAACTGAGATCTGTGCGTTCACACAGACAGACAGACAGACAGACATGGCTCAATCGACTCGGCTTGTGATCCTGAGCAAGAATACGATATATATACTTTATGGGGTCTCCCACGCCTCCTTCTGGCTGTTACATACATTTGCACAAAGTTAGTATACCCTTTTTTGACCATTTTCAATGGTCGAAGGGTATAAAAAGAGACTGTGGATTGGGTATCTGGAATGTGAGTCATACTCAATACTGAACGTTTCTCTTGAACAGGTACTCCCTATTGGATGGCACCAGAGGTCATTGCTTGCGATGAGAATCCTGATGCCACATACGACAATCGTTCAGATCTGTGGTCCCTGGGCATCACTGCCCTGGAGATGGCTGAGTCACAGCCGCCGCTCTGCGATTTGCATCCGATGCGTGCGCTTTTCTTGATTCCACGCAATCCGCCGCCGCGTCTCAAGTCCAAGAAATGGTCCAAGAAGTTCCATGGCTTCATTGACACGGTGCTAGGTGAGTCAGCGACAGAGATATGCGACACTAAGAAGATTATGCTAAGCTTGCTGCATTCTCGTTCACAGTGAAGGACTATCATCAGCGGCCTTACACCGAGAACCTGTTGAAGCATGCATTCATCAAGGATCAGCCGACAGATCGACAGGTGCGCATACAGCTCAAGGATCACATCGATCGCTGCAAGAAGCGCAAGCAGGAGAAGGAACGCGAAGATTATCGTTACTCTGGCTCGGACAACGATGACGACGAGCCGCAGCTGGCCGGTGAGCCGAGCTCGATCATACAGGCACCTGGTGGCGATACCTTGCGTCGCAACTTCCAGCAGATCCAGGAGGGTCGTCTGGCTGCCGAGCAGCAGCAACACCATCAGTTGCTCGCCCAGGCTCAGGCACAGGCTGCCGCTGTGCACGCTGCCGCCCAGGCCCAGTTGCATCAACAGCAGCAGCAGCAACAACAACAGCAGGCGGCAGCGGCTGCAGCAGCAGCTGCGCATGCCGCACAACAAGCACAAGTGGCGCAACAGCAACAGCAGCAGCAGCAACAACAGCAGGCACAGGCCCAGCAGCCACAGGCGAATCGTCAACAGAAACCGCCATCGGTTAGTTTGGAATCATCAGTTAAAGTGCTGTTCATTTCAGTTTAATAAGTTGATTCTATTCTCGTATCTTTCCAGCGTCAGCAGGTGGAGGAACCGGGTCCACCGGCACGGCCACAATTGCCGCAACGTTTAATTGTGGTGCCAGATCCACCGCATGCCAATCGACCATTGCCACCGACACCGAAGTGTGGCGAGCCAGCGGGCCAGACGCCACAGCAGCAGCGCAGTTCGCAGAACAACTTCAAGCCATCGGTTCGTATACGCTGTAGAAAAGGAGTTAGATCAGTCCAGTTTGTAATATGGAAAGAAGAACTAATAATATTGCCTAGAAATTCTATAGAGAAACTGCTTTCAGTGATAGTAGATAAAGGGAAAACTGTAATTGTCCAACTGTACAATAAGAAAGTATTACATGATATTCAATTTGCTATTAAATTGCAAAAAAAAAACTTGATAAAGCTGTTAGAGATTAGCATATTTATCCTTTTAAAAATGGTTCCAACGTTTAATATCCCTTTAGTCAACTTACTAAACCGTTTGTTACTTGATCCCCCAAAGCTGTTAACTGTTGCTATTTTTAATTTGAACATCCCTCTCTGTAAACATCATGTGTGAAATGATATATTCGATTTAGTATTTAAATTTGATTTTCAAACTTCTCTTTTATTTTCATGTTTTGTGCGCCTACCATATATAACATATGCCTATATAAAATCCATGTTAAATCTATATCGACCTTATGATTTCGCTCATGTCTGTGTGTGTGTGACTTACTACATCATCCTGTTGCGTCGAATGTATCCCACCACAACCAACGTATAATTTGAACCGAAAACACTGAAAAAAACACACACTAAATACTGAAAAACTGAATAATCCAAAACACACTCAACTCAACTTGATTAACAATCATACAACAGTTACCACCAAGGAGACCTGAGGTATGTTTTATCATTTTCAGTTGTAGCTCGTGCTCGCTCGCTCCTCTCTTGCGCTCTCTCTGTCTCTATCTATCTATCTTTTTTAATTCTTTCTTTATATGTATATTGTATATCCATCTTTCTCATACTATCTCTCTGTATACGTATGTGTATTTTATGCTTGATTTACGAGTTTTGTACAACATGTAACTGCCCCGTTTTGGAACCTGTAAATATCGAAATTCAAATTTGAAAAACGTAATACCTGCTGGAGGTACACATGCCACAGAACACACAAACACTAGCTGGAGACTTTTTCGTAGCTCCGCTATACTATAACCAACTTTAATGCACGTGCCCACTAATCCACAGAAAACAAACCCAAACAACACTTTCGATTTCCCTATATGCGTATGCAACTAACCCGAAAATATATGAATTACCTAAATGTGCCTTGCCTTAGTTCGTTCTATAAATAGAGCGGCACTTCGATCGGTGCGTTGTAACCGGAGAACTTCCAACTAACCCCGTCGAGTTTTATAGATAAATAGAAAACCTAACCGAGCTTTCTCTAATGTTTGGCCCTGTTTGTTATTTATCTATCTCTCTATCTATAAGAAGTGAAAGGTGCAAACCAGTCTAATGCTCTCTTACTTTTCGTTCCACCCTCCCCAACCGATACAATTAAATCGTATTTGCCCCCTCCCGATCCGAAACTACAACTTCATCTACAACAACAACTGTGGTACCACGTGCAACACCAAACACACACACACACACACACACACACCATACAATACACAACACAACACTACACGAAAATCCTCCGTGTGCATTCCGAAAACAAAATACTTGACCCGAAAATCAAAAATCTATTTGTAAAATACAAAAACGTAGGATCATTTGGATGTGTTAGCAGCACAATTAAATGAATTGGGCGTGGTCTCCTCCCAACAGCCGCAACCGCAGACAGCTGGATCCGGAACCGGAGCTGGACAGCAGCAGCAACTGGCACAGCCAGAGGCGCCACCTCGCAACAATCGCCAATCTGGTGCAGCCTCAGGTAATGGAGCCATCTGTGTGTCGGCCTCATCATCCAAGCCGGCCGCGGCACTGCCACAGCAGTCGAACAATCATCTGGGACAGCCGGTGAATCCATTGGATCCACTCGACAGCAGCGATTCGGACAGCGAGCCCGATGAGCCCAACGATCGGGCACGCAATGATGGCACTCTCCTCGCCAGCGATCCGCCCAAGCCGCTGTAAGTATTCGCTGTGTCCCACCTACTCCTCCTTCTGCGGTGCCCCTCGAAAACATGACATAACTCAAAACGGAAGGTTGGCAGATTTGCACAGTAAAAGATATAGTACATATAGCGTGGTATATAGAAAGCAGAGGTTGTTTGCATAGCACATGCTTTTGTTGGGAATGTTTCGTTGTTTTATATGATTCTCTTTGTGAATTAGGTCGAACCATAAATACCTTCTATATTTTGAAAGCAATAAACGATGGCTCCGTAAAAATAATCATAAACCAGGCAAAAGATACTGTTAGACTTCTTTTGACATGATATGATTCTTTTTATAAGGTGGGTCAAACCATAACTATCGGTATTTTATCGATATGTTGAAGATGGTTTTATTGAAAGTTATTTTACGTTATACAAATGAACGTCTTGAGTTATTTAAATACAAGTATGTTATGATTATTTTTATGAGGTAGGTTTAATCACAAATACCTTATAACAATAAAAAGAGAATCTTATAGATTGTACGAATATTCCCTGTTGATTTATTTTCCATACTGCATTCAACACTCAAAGTTTACCATCAACTCTCTCTCTCTCACCTTATTTATCGACTTTTATCCACCCACAACCCTCACATTATTTTTGAAATGCCGCCCCGTTTTTTGCGTATTGCCTTTGCTTTTCGTTCCGTTTTTTGCGTTTGCTTGGATTTTGTTTTGTTCAGACCCGAATTTTCATATAGACCCGGCCTGGGACCCGTCTCTGAGGATACAACAACAACAGCAACGACAACACCGCTCACCCATGGCAGCGGTGGGCCACCTAACCGACCATTGCCACCAACGCCCGATGACGATGATCAGGCTGGCGATCGTACGTTGATTATGAAACGCGTAAGTACCCAATCATATTGCATAGTACATATTCTCTACCATCTGATAACTATACTTTAGTTTCTTTTAGTACTTATCTTATTTAAGTTGAGATTTTTAGTTTTCTCTCTCTCTTTCATTGAGATGATTTTCGCAGTGAAGTTTTCTAGTTTTATTTCCTATTACTCCAGGCAGCTGTACAAACTGTAATTAGCTTTTTGTAGGGTTAAAGGTAACAAAGTCTTAAAACTTAATTGAAAATATACCTAAAAAAAAACCGATTAAAAACAAATTAATAATCAATAACTACTTAATTAAGTCAACAGAAAATACTGCGGCTGGTTGTGGTACTATTTAGACAACTTTGCAGCGAATTATCTTAAATTTATCTAAGTATTAACCAAACCAATTTGCAGAACTAGTTCTAGTTTTAACTTTACGATTTACACTTCCATACTAAATACTTAATTTGATTATAGTTTCTGTTCAAGTTTAGTATGAAACTTTTTCGTGAATTTCTTTTGTACAAATTTTTATATGACTTCCTCCTTATGATTTTTGATATCAAAATATTGTTCATTTTAAAAATATCACAAGCACTGGTGCACAGAATGTTTACACGATAAATAATACTATCGATAGCAGCAATAATTATGTATCGATGATTTATCGAGAGTATCTTATGTTAACGTTGATACTAGAAGAATATAATCGATAGCGGTTAGCTTTATACATCGATATATGTGCGCTTTATATGTACACATATCGATATCGATAGTTATTTGAATTGAGTTATTTGCGCTCTCATTGTATATACAGACACAATGTGAATATCATAAGCAACAAAGTGCATCCAACTGGTTTTTCGACGGCACTTGATATGATATGATATGATACTATTTACCATCTATGTATGTAAACACCTCTCTGCACCCGAGTGCATTATCCACCCCCACAAAACAACAGACACCAATACAAATACCCATTACCTAAACTTATCGATATCACATACATACGTAAATACATACATATGTATACCCATATGGAATGTAATGCAATGAGAGAATTCGTGAAAAACTTTTCATGCTACAATCGTATTTATCTCTGGGCGTAGAATGAAAAGAGAAACTGTAAAAAAAGAAACAGAAACAGAATTTATCATATAATGTAGAAACGTAATGCAAGCTGACACAAAAAACCTAACAACAAATTCTTCTCTTGCGTCGCTACTTACAACATCATCTACAACAACAACAACTGTCCCCCAACAACAACAACTCGAACTCTGCAACTGTAAACAGAAATTAGAACAAAACATAAATCGCTTACAAAAATCGGCTTCCACCTCGCACGCGTCAAAGCCGCGAGGCGACGAGGCGAAACTCTTGCGTGACTGGGACTTTGATAAGTTCTTTGGCGGCACAGCTAACGCCAGCGGCGGCGCGAGCAGCAGCGGCAGTGGCAGCGGTGGCAGCACAACGGCCAGCCTCAGTCGCAGCTCATACCTGAGCACACTGAAGGTGGAGGCAAAGCTGCAGCGGGCCAGCGTCGCTGAAGCCATTGCTCGTCCCGTGCCAAAAGGCTATCAGCCGCTCAAGGGCGCCAGCTCCACGGCCGCCATCATTGCCAAAGAGCGCAGCAGCAGCAGCGCGGCGACGCAGCAGCAGAAGCAGCCGCTGCAGCACAAGCGTCAGGAATCCGATTCAAAGCTGCCGAGCTTTGTGCGCGGCTTTAGGCGTGAAAATTCCGACTTTTTTCCGTTAACTAAACGACATTCTGCCGTGCTGAGCAGCGGCAGCAGCAGCTCTGCCAGCGGAGGCAATGCAAATGCAGCGCAGCTGCTGCAGTCGCCGTCGCTCGTTCAGGCGCAGCGCGCCAGTGCCATGTACCAAAGGAACAGTATTTACAACAGCGGCAGCAACAACAACACCAACACCAAGGAAAATAATGCTGCAGCTCTGCGGAAAAGCAAAAATACAACAACAACAGCAACACCAACAACAGCAGCAGCAGCAACAACAGCTAAAGCAGCCGCAGCAGCAGCGCCAACAAAGTCCAGTTGGGCCAATTTAGATTTTCTGCGTCCGCGTCGCGAAAAGACTGAGTCTGTCATTGTGCTGCAGAATGCAGCGGCGCGTGCGCAGCAGCATCAGCAACAACAACAGCAGCAGCCACAGCAACAACAGCTACAGCAGCAGCAGCAGGTAAACGTTCTCAGCCCGCACGCATTCAAAGAAATCAATCGAACAAAGGCAACAGATGAGAAACCAATTAAACAATCGTTCATTATTGTGTTTTGTCTTGGCGCCAGAAACGTAAACCAAACCAAACTACTTGAAAGCAAAACAAAAACAACAAAATCTAAAACTATCGTAATGCAAAACAAATTTACCATTTGGCTAGAAAAATCCCATAATCACCACACAGCTCCAACACACACATACACATACACACGCATCACGCTCTCTTTCGCATTCTCCTTGTTGTACTATTTCTCCGCTCTCTCTCTTTGTTCTCTCGCATTAGCAACCACATAACAGCATTCTGTTAATAACATTGAACTAACAGTGTGTGTCCCATAGTGCTGACGATGACGATAACTGCCTATCGAATTTGCATTGCGCTGCGTGTATCCCAATTTTCTTGCTTTCTCTCACTTTTTGACCTTGCCCACGCATGTTTGCATTCGTATTTGCATTTATTAATCAGATAACATACAAAATAATTGCATAGTTTGTTGCTCTCTAAATAAACATTAATAGTACTAAGACTCATACTTATGTATAATAAATATGTATGTATGTACATTGTAAAAATGCTATAGCGGTTGGCTTGAAAGTCACTAATGGAAAATTAATGCTTGATTTAAAACCATTTTAACACTGTGCATAAAGAGCTAATTGGTAGTTGGTGAAATCTAAGTATCAATAACTGTATTTTACCATCGCGTGTATATAATTCATAAATCATACCCAAGCAAAACTATCGAATGCTAATGAGATGCAAATATAAAAAAAGCGCAAAGCTTTAAATCTTTTCAGGCTTATAGTATCATGTAAGCTTATCTTCGGTACATGTAAATAATATCATTAATTCATGGTTGAGATGTGTTCAAATTTGGTATGAGGATATAAATAAATAGAAATTGGAGAACTTGCAACTATCAAATCAAGATTTGTGATTAAATCCCGATATTAGAAAGACATAAGACAGTAGAACCTAATGTGACTATTAAAAAATGTTAAATTTAAAGTTTATTTTCGTATCAGATATGGTGAAGATATTCTAAATGCTTTTTATATACTCTAAATTTTCCATGCTATTCAGTTTCTGCAAGTATATTTTATTTGGTTAAAACAAGAGCTTTGCAAATTGATCCTGTTATGTATAAAGTTGATTGGTTTGGTTATCCCAAAACAAAATATGTTTTATGATGCTTGCAACTTGAGTAACGATTTGCCTGCCTGCTGAGCAGGGTTGTGTATTATCTGACAATTCTCCCGAGACTGTGCTAAACTAGTTTTGAGTTGAAAGCTGCAATGATTCTACAAAAGAAAATCATTTAAATGTTTAGTACATAAGCTGTTATTTGTTAAGCGTCCTGTTCTGTTCTGTTGAAGGACACTCTCAATTTGTGGTATTGTTTAAGTATCTCATTGGCATTCATTTTGCTCTCTTTGTCTTTATCACTCTGTCTTTCCCAATGACTCTTTCCGTTTTTATGCAATACTTTTTGTTGTGTTATCTTTTTTTACAAGCATTAATTATAACCCATTCTCTCGTTTTTAATTTCAAATTTCATTTCCAAATATATGTTCTCAAATTTATTACCATCATTTAAAACTTCTGATTGTCAACTTTTCTCATGTGTTGTGCTATCTCTCTCCCCATCTCTCTCTCTCTCCCTCTTTCGTGCGAACAGAATCGTGGTGTAGCTGGCAGCGGTGCTGGCGGAGACAACAGCGGTCTTGGCACCCCCGGAACTCGGACTAGCAGCGTTTTGCCCGATCTGCTCAGCCAGGCATCGCCGGCGACACCACCGCGCCACGATAAATCATCCAGTGAAGAGGTGAGTAGCGCTGCAGTGAAATTAATACACGTATTTATCAATCGACTCGATATTTCATTGTGTGTTTTGTGCGTTCTCGACTCTTACTCGAGTTGTGAGTTTCTGTTCTTTATTGTTATTTGTTTCTTAACTTTAAAACGGTCCTCCAGTTTTAGCTTTGTTGTTCGTCCCGTGCATAGTCGAGAAACTCAAGAAAAACGAACTAAAAGTCGAGCCATGCATTATTTGTCTGTCATTATTTCAGTACTTTTGCCTTTTGTGGGTTGCGACTAAAACGAATAACCAACATAAGAACATTAGAAGAACCGAATATCATCACATTTTCGCTTTTCGAGCACTTAACATAACAGGATTATTGTTAACTCCTCGTAATTATACGCACAGTGGGTTTATGTATTTAATTTGTGTTCATTCAATTCAAATCTGATATGCCAAGTCGTTAAAGACCAAAAGTAAAACAAGATTATTTCGATTTCCAAATATTTCTACTGCGCATATCGTTTAAGTAAATTAAATTTTTTATGTTTTAATATCATGTCCTTTTAAATAAGGATCCATTCAACCTTTGATATTATTTCCTAACCCTTTAAATGTAACTAATCCAAAAGAATATCTTAGCATAAACATTTTTCTTTGACGTGGAGCAAAGTTCATTATGAAGAGCGCGTAACGAAATCAAGAATATACATTAAACCGTATCAAATTGGTTGACAATTTTAATAAAATAATACAAAAAATACGTACACGAAGTATGCATGAAATTCGCAGCTTTTACTTGTGCATGAATTCAATTTACGGAAAACCAAGTTTAAAAAGAAAAAGATATATATCAAATTTAACCAAAACCAAATTAAAAACGTTACAAACAATTTCTTCTTAATTGTGCTTTGTCTTTCCGCAACGTTTGAGCTGATGGCCACTACGATAAATTCTAACAAATTACAAAATACAAATCAATCACAAACAAACCAAAATTTACAATAGTAAGTATGAAAAACAACAACTACGGCAATAGTATTCAACCAACCACCAACACTTAAATAAATAAAACAACTCTACAAAAAGCATTTCTACATACCTCCAACAAACAAACCAACCCAAAGTTAATTATATTTCTGTAAAAAATGTATTCTTTCAACAGTTTCCATCTCGTTCTCAATGTGTCATGTATAATATATATACTATACATATATACTTTAATTTGTTCAGGGATACATTATTATTTATTACTCAGCAATTTGTACAAAGTTTTGCACCAGGAATGTTTATTGAATTTAACTTTTATGTCACATCTATTAATTTAAATGTGCATTATATAAATGTTTCATTATGAGTTATTGTGTTCCACTGTGCACGCCAATTTGGTCGAGCTTCAATACAGAGTGACCGCACAATCTTACCAATAAATATACCATTTCAATTGTACTGATTATCAAATTTCACTGTCAATTTCCCACATCATTATGTTCATTTTTAATTAAACATCACATTATAATCTTCAAAATATTCAAAAATATATTGAAAATGCTGTCCTTATTTTTTGATCATGATTAATATTAATAAATACTTTAATATTAACAAATATACTTTCATATAATGTGGTCTTCTAAATATATACAAAAGGTCATTGAAAATATCGAACACGGTCACCCTATTTCTATGTGAATTACTTATCGTTTCATAGCAGGCAGCTTTAAGTTTCAAATTCTTCTCAATAATAATATTTTTAATTTTCAGCCTGCAAATTGTTGTAATATTATTAAAAAGAAAATCCTCGAATCTCAATTCAATATTTCTATCAACTTAATTTGGAAACGCGGCTTTTTGACTATAAACCTGTAATCATTCTTATTGTTTTTCAACACCAAACACACACATACACAATTTAAACATACGTTTTAATTACCATATTGGCCTGTGGGGAAAGACTAATCACATTTCTTTTGTTTTATTATTATTGTTAACATATTTTTCAACATTCACTCTCAGTTTTCTGTGTTCTCTATAATGCAAATCTAGTTTGGCTATTGATATTTATATATAATTGTCGGAAGCTTAATTATCTAAACACACACACACACACAAATGCACACCTACTTGCACAGTGTACATAATTACCTTCACCCCGAACCCTCGTCAGCATGTTTAATTAATTAATGAATTTTAATTTGTTGCAAACTCGAAGACTAATTACAAATTTTTCTTGCACTTTTCTATTTTCTTTTCTCTTTAATTACAAATACGAAAAACCAAACCAAACCAATACCAAAAACCAATCTCAAACCAAATCAATCAATCAATCAATCAATAAAGTATCAAGCGGCCATTAGTTCATCCGTGCATTCCACGCCATCGAAATCGTTTATCGCTAGCAACAGCAGCAGCAGCGGCATCAGCAGCTGCGCCGGAACCGGCGTCGCTGTCGGCGTTGGTGGCCACGGTCATGGCGGTGGCAGCGTTGTTGGTGGTGTAATTATTAGCAGTAATAATTCACCACAGTCGACCATTTCGCTAGCCTCATCGACATCGAATTCGCGACAAAATTCGCCAAAGAATTCGATTTGTAAAACGCGTTCTTCCAGCAGTATTACTAATTTATTGCATAAATCTGCTTCTTCCTCTTCCGCGAACATTCTCCACCTGACGCCCTGTTCGTCAACCTCGAATGCCTCCATCTCTAACTTGAACTCCTCCTCTCACTTGCCACCGCATGCGTACTCGCTGCAACAGAAACAACGTAGTTTCCTCACCTTTGGATTCGGTGCCGGCGGCTCGGGTCCGACTCGTCGTGAATCGACGGTGAATGTGAATGTTACGCCCACATCCCATGAGGCGTCCAATGATACCCCCGAAATACGTAAGTATAAGAAGCGCTTCAATTCGGAAATACTCTGTGCAGCGCTATGGGGTGTCAATCTTCTGATTGGCACCGAGAATGGACTCATGCTCCTAGATCGTTCCGGGCAGGGCAAGGTAAGAATCGATCAACAGTTTCAATCACAAATCAAGGAATTTTCTCATTGCATTCGTCCTTATCCGTCTTCGTCGACAGGTCTATCAGTTGATTTCACGTCGCCGTTTCCAGCAAATGGAGGTGCTAGAGGGTCAAAACATATTGGTAACCATATCGGGCAAAAAGAATCGTGTGCGTGTCTATTATTTGTCCTGGCTAAAGTCCAAGATCTTGCGCACCGATGGACTCTCTGATGTAAGTAGCGAATCAAGCGATATATATAATTTGTTTTCTCTATTAAATGTGTCTATATCTTTGTCTATATAGCAAGTGGAACGTCGCAATGGCTGGATAAATGTTGGTGATCTACAAGGTGCTGTACATTTTAAGATTGTCAAATACGAGAGGATTAAGTTCCTAGTGATTGCATTAAAAGACTCGATTGAAATTTATGCATGGGCGCCCAAACCATATCACAAATTTATGGCATTTAAGGTGTGTATAATATCCCGCTCTATATATCATGTACGTGTTAACGTATTCTTTGTTCTTCCTAGAATTTCGGTGAACTGGAACATCGCCCCCTTTTGGTCGATCTCACCATTGAGGATCAGTCGAGACTGAAAGTGATCTATGGTTCTGCCGAGGGTTTCCATGCGGTTGATTTAGACTCGGCTGAAGTATACGATATATATCTTCCTAAGCATGTAGGTCACCTCTCGATATACTTACTGTGTCTGTGCACTAAATAAGAATCTTAATCCCAACAGACTCAGGGTGCAATCATTCCGCATTGTATTGTGGCGCTTCCAAACTCAAATGGTATGCAACTACTGCTGTGCTATGACAATGAGGGCGTCTATGTGAACACTGCCGGTCGTGTGTCCAAGAACATTGTGCTGCAGGCAAGTAGAAGATCATATCAGATCAGTCTATATATAGATAAGATTCTATATTGTTCTCTCCCTCTCTCTCTCTGCAGTGGGGTGAAATGCCGACATCGGTGGCATACATAGGCACTGGACAGATTATGGGCTGGGGCAATAAAGCAATAGAGGTGCGTACAGTGGAAAGAAACATTGCTCAATTTATGAATTTCTTGTTCTTTCTGCAGATACGTTCGGTTGAGAGCGGTCATCTGGATGGTGTTTTCATGCACAAGAAGGCGCAACGCTTGAAATTCCTCTGCGAGCGCAACGACAAAGTATTCTTCAGCAGTGCCAAAGGTGCTTCATCGTGTCAAATTTACTTCATGACGCTCAACAAGCCGGGCATGGCCAATTGGTAGAATCAGGTTGCCCCAGCCGACTACGCTGCAAAAAAATAAACAACAATTTCTTTTCTTATTTTACAAGTTTAAGCACAACAACGGAATATCTAAAGAGATCACACACACAGGACACACAACAACAGCAACAGCAACAACATTAGCTCGTTTAAGTAAAAAGTGCATAATTTTAAGTGAGACCATACGATACATAAAACACACACACTCTCGTAAACATGTGCTTATGATTCACCACAACAACGTTTCAATTAGTAATGTGCTATGAAAAACATAAAACAAAAAGGAAAATGTAAAAAAGATAACGATAAATTTACTCGTCGAATTGAGTGCACAATTTTAAGCGAGCGTTAATTACTGAAGAGGAATGGATTGAAAATGCGAGAGATTTTCAGAAGCTCACTCGTCGAGGTTTTTCCAGCTAGTAGAAAAACAATATAGAAGGCAGAATGACAAAAAGAAAACATGAAAAACAAAAGAATAAGTTGTTTTTTTTTTGCATAACAGATCGTACATAAAGAGAGAGATATGTATAGCGAAATTCGCAAAAACAATTTCAATGCACACACCCACAGCAATACACATACACACCAACACACACACATACACACCGCAATTTCATTACAAATGTCATTTAGAAATGTGTGCATGTTGTTTTCTACTTATTATTATTATTATTATTATGATTATTATTTGCCTATGAGTTAAACCTAGGTTTAAGCAAGCAACGCAGCATGAGAAATAATATTGAAAGGAAAGAAGAAGACAAAGGAAACCAAGACAAACATGCGTATAACGAAGAGAATAATCGAATTGTGCGAAACATGCAATTGAATTATCCATTAAGCAATCGCTAAATTGATTGATTTAAATGATCTATATATAATGTCTGTCTGCTCATTTTATATGAAAGCTAAAGGAAAAGATAAAGAAAAAGCGCCATTGTAAAAACTAAGTGATAAAAAAGCAAAAGTAAATATAATAGAGAGAGCTGAGCAGAGCCGCAGCAACATTATGATTGACGATGATTGTGTGTATTATAAACAGAGCAACTCAATGCTAATTAAAACTTAACTTAAATGGAAAAACACAAGAGCAACAGCAACAAGAGCAGATAGCATGCTTAACAAATTATTGAACCTACTTATGAGACAATTGATCGATAGAATGAGAGAGGATAGAGCGAACGAAAATACGCATAAACAAAATAACATAAGCAACAAATAAAATGTATGTCATTTCGAAAAAAAGAAACTAACTTACCTTGATAACAAGATTGGAGGGAATTCGATGAACCTAGTTAAGCTGCATTTTTTACTGAACTTTTATACAGAACCTAAAAGAAGCGATGAAATTCAAATGAAACTCTATATACATAAAGATATGAGCTAGCATGTTAAAATTACGAAATTCAATTAATTACGTCAAAGAGATACTGAAGATATATGACATATACATATGTATGAGAACTCCGCATGTGTGCTGTGAATTTTCCTTGTTTTTCTCGTTACATTTTCGTGTGTGAGAAGAAGCTTTCTTTGCAAGGCTTAATTATTCAATGGCTACGTTGCAATATATATACACATTCTATAACATTATTCAACAACTAAATCGGCACACAACAAAAACGAAAAAAGATAACCCAACATGCAATACACATGTCAAATTATGCTGGCAGAGAATGATGAATGCTGATAATGATTTTTATTATTCCTTGTTTTTTGTGTCGTTTCTCTAGTGCGTCCCTCCCTCCCGTCGTAAGGAAAACAATATTTAAAATATTATTTGTTTTTGTGTTAGAGATGCAAATAAATGTCCCCCATATTTAATAATGTTCTTTAAAACAAACATAAAGAAAAATGCACTTAAATGCAATTAAAACCGAATTAGTAATAAAATGCTTACTTTATTTCTAAAATAAAACAAGTAAATTGAAGATGAAGAAATGAATGTAAATCTAAATGGTAAAAAAAAATAATTATATATAATCTCAAAATAAAAATAAACAAAAAAATCAACTGCAATTCAAATTGGATTTTTTCGATAGGTGGGTAAGGGCGTATTTATTATCGATATGTTTACTGCTGGCGATAATACTGCGTGTTGAGCAACACTGAAGTGGCCCAAACAGCTGACGGCAAACGCGAAGTTAGCAGCGCTAGCTGTCACAACTTTGACAATTTGCGTCTCTCTTCCTCTTCTCTCTTTTCTTTTTTACCCGAGCATCGGTAGGTGTCGACTGCAATAATGAAATCGAAAAATTAAATGCAAAATCTTTATCATCGAATCAAAATAATAAACAATATGATAACAATGAATATCGATTTAGTGCATGCAAATGATATTTGTGTTGAAAAACATTGTGTGTGTGAAATAAAATGACTTTCATAAATTGCTTGTGATTTGGCAGAAGATTAATGGCGTTTCCTCAATTGCAGAAATGGGTCGTGTAATTCGTGCACAACGTAAGGGCGCTGGCTCCGTCTTCAAGGCGCACGTCAAGAAGCGCAAGGGAGCCGCCAAGCTGCGTTCCCTGGACTTCGCCGAGCGCGCTGGCTACATTCGCGGCGTCGTTAAGGTAAGTGTTGTTGTTGTCGCCGATAGTCATTGGATGACTTGCTAAGCGAATCATTTGTTTGGCCTTTGCAGGACATCGTGCACGATCCCGGTCGTGGCGCACCCTTGGCCGTCGTTCACTTCCGTGACCCCTACCGTTACAAGATCCGCAAGGAACTGTTCATTGCCCCCCGAGGGCATGCACACCGGCCAGTTCGTGTACTGCGGTCGCAAAGCTACCCTGCAGATTGGCAACGTGATGCCACTGAGCCAGATGCCTGAGGGTACCATCATCTGCAACTTGGAGGAGAAGACTGGTGACCGTGGCCGTTTGGCGCGTACCTCTGGCAACTACGCCACCGTGATTGCCCACAATCCCGACACAAAGAAGACCCGTGTCAAGCTGCCCTCGGGCGCAAAGAAGGTTGTCCCCTCCGCCAACCGCGCCATGGTCGGCATTGTTGCCGGCGGTGGTCGTATCGACAAGCCCATCCTGAAGGCCGGTCGTGCCTACCACAAGTACAAGGTGAAGCGCAACAGCTGGCCTAAGGTGCGTGGTGTTGCCATGAACCCTGTGGAGCATCCCCACGGTGGTGGTAACCATCAACATATTGGTAAGGCCTCGACAGTCAAGCGTGGCACATCTGCCGGTCGCAAGGTCGGTCTCATTGCTGCCCGTCGTACCGGTAGGATTCGTGGTGGCAAGGGCGACTCCAAGGACAAATAAGCAGTGCGCCATAGTCTTTGAGAAGGAGGTGGAGCAGGTTCCGTCTGGGATCAGCGTATTGTGTGTTGCGCTGTACGGTATAATTGTGCAAATGTATATGGAAATGCTGTATGCTATCGGCATACAATTGACGCGACGGAATAAAATTTATTTCTAAAAACCTGAAAAGTTTATTTTTTAATTTGTTTTGCCATTGTTGCCAATACACACATTGGCCATTGCTACCAATTTTATTGGGAAACAATGCAATAAACAAATAAATTTAGTCCGCAACAATGTCTAATGTTCTTGTCGATAAGCAGTGAACTGCTTAGTTAAGCTAACTCATCGGGGACACAAATGGGTTCGCGTCTCAGGTAGCAGAGCTCTGTTCGCAAAAAAATAATTGTTTTTCAGTTCAATTTTAGTATTCACCAGGTGCTGGGACGGCAAACAAATGTTTGTAGTGAACACATTTTCTGGTGTGTTGCTGGAAACAGCTCCTTTTTGCGTTAACAGTGGCTCCATTAACTCTTGCGGCAAGCCGTTCTGTTAACTATCGAATAGGAGTAAATCACTGATTCAATCGATTAAACCCCTTTCATAAGCAATGTATCACCTAAAAAAGTAATGTAAAAAGAGATTTACATATATTAGAGATGACTAAATTAAAAATTAAAATAATTTTAGAAACTACCACGGCTTTCTTTTACAGGTAGGGCTATATTTATGACGGAATAATTATTTCTTTAATTGGAAGCTCTTAGTTTTTTTTTAATTAAATTTAAAAAAACCAGAGATGTGGGCACATATTTAACCTTTATCGAAAAAACTTGATATCGTGCGTGAAATATTGTATCTTCTATCGATACAGCATTTCGATACATGCTGTCATATCTATCATTGGCGTTCTGCCTATGCGTGCGTCGCGGCTGTTGTGCTTGCAGTGGAGAAAATTGTAATTTTAATTTTATTCCATTAACGTGCGGACAGAAAAAATGATGGATAGCACATTCCACGAAGGATGGCTAATAAAATCGCCGCCCACAAAGCGTATTTGGCGAGCTGTAAGTGATATACATAGATATGTGCCCAATAAAGCACAAATTTTTCATGTGCTAGCCGAATAAAAAACAAATAACACCAAATGGTCATTAAAATGTGCAATTAAAAAAGTGCAAGTAAACGGTAAAATAGACAAATGAGCAACATCAGTGGCAGCAACAGCTGTAGCAAAATATTTAACTGTTTCTTCCGTTTAGTCTACACTGAGTCATACAAAGAAACGCACCAACCAGTGGCATTTTTATACAATTACGTTCTGTGTACATCTTCTCACTGCGCGTTTGTGTAGCGAGACTGCGAGTGTGTGTGTGGAAGCAAGACTGTGTGTGTGTGCGATTATTATTGGTTTGTTTGTTGTGTTATGTGTCCGATAATCATTTTTAATTTATTAATAAGCGCGGTCGACTGCGGCAGAGGCACTGTGCATGGCTTGCATGGCTGATGATATGCGTTGTTGTTGTTTTTGTTGTTGCTGTTTGGCTTGAGAAAATGATTGAAATGCAAACAAGCGAAAAACCACAAACAACAACTATCGCAACTGTTGTTGTTTGTAAACTGTGAATGGGCCATGTATGTATGTGTATGTGTGTGTGTGTGTTGCGTGTTGCTGCTTGGCACTTCTTGGCGTGGGAACCTTTTGCTTAAGTTTACGCTTAATTAAATGTTTACCTTGCGTTAACCGTTAAGCGCCGCTGGTGGCGTTGCGTATTAAATTACTACAATAACAACAACAACAACAACTGGTGGCAGCAGCAGCGACGTTTAATCAAATTTAGCCGCAAGTAGAAAGTAGCCCCCAAGTGATCAACAACAAGGCACGTACATCTGTTGCTTACATACATATACACACACAGACGCATATGCACAGTACATACATATGTATGTACACACAAATACAGAGAGACAGACTCATAAATTTCATTGCGATAAGCCACACGCAGCAAAAACAATGACGCACTTGTTGCCCAGTCGATCCCTATATAGGGGTTATACGAGTCGAGTATGTACATACATATATATGTACATACATACATATGTATGTACATCTTATATGCAGATACATTCTTCGTGTGCGTTTGTGTGTGTGTTGGTTATTTTCATTATGCGCCCCAAGAATATCGGCTGCGTATCTTCTTTCTCCACATGCTGCCAATTTTTCCATACTTTGTTTGTTTGTGTTTGTTTGCATGTGTTTGGCATTATGTGTTCATTGTTTATAATTCAATTACGCGTGAAACAGCGCAGAGCAAAATAATGCTAATATTTAACATTTCCATATAGAGAAAGGTTCTAGACACTCTCACTATGTCCCACAATAGACCGTATGAGATGTACCACACTAGGGATGCACCTTCTCGAAATTCAAGAGATAAGATCAATCAGTCCAGGAAAACTCTTAGAATTCCTATGAAAAACTGTACAGAAAACTTATAGGTTATAGTACGTATTCACTTACCAGATAATATAATACAGTAATAATAATAATAAGTTTCTAGACGATGCAAAAATACGCTTAAGTTATCAGTTCCATAGTGCAGTCATTAAGCCGTGAAAATTAATCGTTTGTAAAACGTGAAACTGTTTAAGCTGGAGCTCTTAAATGTTTAGAGGCTAAACTAGTAAACACATTGAGGTTTTGGATCTGCTTCAGTTCCATTTAGCTAGTTGTTATTTATTTGACGACCTTTTGATTCATATTCAAACGCTTGCCGGCTTTAAGTACCCTATAAAGACACTATGCTCATGCATACATACATACATTACATACGAGTATATAATATGTTTGTATGTACTTATTACATTTGGGTGTACAGCATCTAAGGGAATTGAGTTTCTATAGACTATACTTGTTGTATATAAAGTATATCTGACTTATATAACACTATATTATTATTATTTACAAATAAACGTAGATTACTAATACTCCATAGTATTAGTGTTTTAAAGTGTTAGTCACTACTTCATAGGTACATACATATATCGAAGCAGTTTATAGTTTATTATATGTTAATCATCATCTACAACTCAGCTTACATATTGAAAAGCGTTTCGTTGAGGTCTCCCTAGGGTATTTGCTAGTCGCGCACGCATAATTCGTCTTTTTGTGTGCTTGTTTTTTTCAACAAAACGTCGCAAATCCGTTGATCGTGACCTTTTGGACTTCCGACTTTGGAGACGAGGCGCAGATTTACCCAGATTATCTGAACACTTGTGTTTGTTTATTTAACAAGCTATTCATTGTTTAAATGGGTTGCAACAAATTAGCCTGCACTGGCCTGCACACTGTGCCAGATAATCCAAACCGAGTAGTCAATAGACTTTGAGCCGAACCCACTCGGGTGCTTGGGCAATGTTTGCAATGTGGGTGTGAGCTGCTCATGATTACTGAAGAAAATTTCAATGCAAATACTTTTCGGGGAAAAGCAGCAGCGACAGTAGCTGCGCTGGCAGAACGGTGCGAAGTTGACGTCAAAGTCGCCGTCGACAGCGCTGCCTCGGCTTGCGTCGCTTACTCACTCGAGTGATAGCCGTATTCGCTGGCAGTTGTTGTCCGCTGTCGCGGTCGTGCACTGCGCCCCATCCATATCCAAATCCATATCGATCCAACATATGTTCGCTGTCTAACGGTCTGTCAGACTGCCCGCTGGGCGCTCCCATTCGTCGTCTTATCGTGCGATAACTGAGTGTAAGCTTCTTTGTTGTTTTACTTTATAGCGCTGGCGTCGACGCTGGTTCACACTGAAGCAGGGCGAGATACCGGAGCAGTTCTGCCTTGAATACTACACGGATCAGCACTGCCGCAAGCTGAAGGGTGTCATCGATTTGGATCAATGCGAGCAAGTCGACTGTGGGCTGCGTCTGGAGAACCGCAAGCAGAAGTTTCAGTACATGTTCGATATCAAGACGCCAAAGCGCATCTACTATTTGGCAGCTGAGACTGAAGCCAGCATGCGCGACTGGGTGAACTGCATCTGCCAGGTGTGCCATCTGCACGACACCAAGCAGTCCAACGATCTGCCACTGGGTGCCACAGCGCTTTCCACAGCAGCAGCGGCGGCGGCGGCAGCGAGTGCGGCAAATGCAGGTAAGTTTGCAACGGCCTGAAACTGGTCAAGGCGGCTTTCACTTTCGCATGGCTAACAAGGTGTCTCCTTTCACAGATGAGAATCGCAGCGGCAATCAGCAACAATCCAGCTCGAGCGGGGCTCTGAGCAATTCCACACAAAACACAACAACAACATCGCTGCACTCCTCGTCCGCGGGCACCACTGGCACCACAGGCAACTCTGGCGCACTGCTGCGGCGTCCCGCGGTCATCGATCAACAGCCACAGAGCGCCAACAACAATTCAGACTCGGTCTACGTCAATACGGACTATAACAATCGCGAGACGATGCTCTGCGATGCGCACTTTGATCAGACCCAGTTGCTCTCGGCGGCACAGCAACAGCCTCCGCCATCGCCCGCCACAGCGCTCTATCTGAATCAAAGTGCGCTCATCCAGGCACAGGCACAAGCAGCGGCTAGTGAGCAGAAACAGCAGCAGCAGCATCACCAGGCGCAGAGCAAGGCGCAGGCACAATCCCTGACGGAGACTCAGTCGCTAGCGCAAACTGCTGCGGCTCGCCTGGCAGTCAATTCAAATGGCGTGGTACGCAAGCTGCCTGAGCACCTCGTGCTGACCCAACAAACGTTGGCCGAGGCAACGGCACAGCAAAACAGCAGCGTGCAGGCATCGCCGGCACTGAGCACCGCCTCGGGGCCTTATATACCCATCAGCGAATGCTTCACAGGCAGCCCCAAGCTGCTGCCCGACAGTCACTCGGCTGCTGCGGGAGCTCTCAACAATTTGGATCCCAAATTCTACGATACACCGCGCAGCCACAATAACATCGGTCTCAATTTGACCAACGATCAGTCGTACTCACCCAAAATAACTAACTGCAGCCTGGTAAGCAACTGTTTAAAATACCCAAATGATCTTTGATTAATCGGATTGAAATTGCAGCAACAGCTGGCCAATGCCAGTAGCAACAAGCAGCAGCGCAGTCAGCGCTCTGACTCGGACTCGGAGAGCGTCTTCACCGACGACGACGAGTGGGCACATCCGTTGCCCCTGCGCGAGAATATCGGTAAGCTGCAAGCCAAGGCGAGGCTTAGCATTGTACCCTCTGACTCTCTTTTTATCAAGATAGAATTGAGTCTTCTACTTTTCGCTTTGCGTACTTCTTACTGCAGACTTACCACCTTACTACCTTCTCTAAGTAATTGGTATTACGTTTCTCGTATAACTCCACAAATATGATATAGATTCCCCTTCTCTGCTATACCAAATCAATTTCTATTCCTTCAAGAGTAATACATAATTTTCTGCCACTCTCTTTGAACTTTAGTTCTAATAATTATAGCTTGCATGATTCTTACCAAGTGCACTGTGCTAATTATACTAGACTTAGATTATTCAACTCAGAGTTCTCAGTGTCTATCCTTAATTACTTAACACTTCATCCTAACAACTAGCACGAACCTACAGTTCTGTTTGGGTTTCCCCAATTCTCTACATTGCATTATCTCAATTCAAATCAATCCCCTCTAACTAACTTCTCCATCCTCTTGCAGATCGCAGTACGCGACCCTCGGACAGCTCCATTGAGAACGAATCGTTTGTGCTGACGTATTCTCAACGCTTTTCCAAAATGCCCGAAGATGGTGTGGCATTGGCACCCAGCGGAAAGGACAAGCATGCCAAGCTGGCGGCTGGAAGACCGATGACGGAAGTTCCAGAAGGGGCTGGCGATCATCGCACGCTCGAGAAACTGGCCAAGGTGCTAAAGAATAAAAATAATCTCATACTGGACTTCAAGGAGAATGAAAAGTGAGTGTCGCACCTTGTAAATGTACGTATATCTGCAACTATCCATTAACTCTGCATCTGCATCTGTAGGTTAACGCGGGATCTGCCGCAGCTGTCGGACACGGAGAACACATCGCCCGCGATAGCTGCCACGCGACATGCAAATTCCTCGTTGATCGAAGAGAGCTATGACATTCCACGTTCCCATCAGTTGCCCTACTGCAATGTGGGTCAACTGCTGGGCGAGCGACCCGTGACCAGTCCACACAATTCGAATCCGATTGCTGCGTCCACACCGAATCTCATGGCTGATGTGGGCGCACTGGTCAATCCCAGCATGACGGCACCCAATACTGCCAAGACGGCAACTAATTCACCGACAAGTGCACGTACGCTGCCACGCCCACATTGCTATACCAACGCAGCGCCCACCATAATGGAGGGCAATGTGTTCCGCTATGATTTCATTGAGCAGGCCGATTGTCCGCCCGTGAATCGCAAGCTAAAGCCCAAAGTGGCCAATTTGCCGCCAGAGCTAACGCACAAGACTTCGGTGGAGGATAAGCCACCAGAGGAATTCCCCGCCAAGCCGCCAGTATGCTCGATGGAACAGCTGAACACCAAAATGGGCGCCACAAAGCTACAGACCATCGGCCCGCCCAGCGTTGATCGCAAGTGCAAACCAAACGCGTACAAGGTTAGATTATTCAATGATTCAATTCGATCACAGTCACTTACGCAGTCTCTTTCCCTCCTGCAGTTGGGCTCCTCGGCTACAATGTCGCCAGCAACGCGGCGCTCATCGGGCGCTCCTCTCTCCATGGTACTGCCCTACGATACCGATGTGCATGGAGCACGAGTGGCAGGCGGCTATTTCTATGAGACGCGCACTCTGCCACGTCAACAGAATCGCGCCCATCCCAACAGTCCGGGCAGTCAGTCGGTGCAGCATCAACGGACCGCTTCAGCGGCAGCAGCCATGACCTCAGCATCAGCATCCGGCTCTGCACTACAGTCCGCTGCGGCGGCAACACCAGCTGCAGCGGCTGCTGCACTGAAGCAACAACAGGCTGCGGCGCAACAGGCTGAGCATAAATTGCAGTATTTCGATTTGGATGTGACGAACAAACCTTCGGTGCTGAATCGACAGAGCATGAGTGTGAATAACCTCTATACCCAGGGTGGTCCCGGCGGAACTGGGGTGCGTCTTGGTGTTCCCGATGCCGCTAGAGCACCCGTTAAGAGCAGCGTCGTCTACAATTCGGTGGATTTTGTTAAGACGGAGGCGTTTAAGCGCATACGCGAAGAGCGCCACAAGGAGAGCAGCGAGAGCGGCAGTGTCGGCGGGGGCAACGGCAACGGCTCCGTTAGCTCTGGTAACAGCAGCAGCAACAAATAAGAAAGTGCTTCCACGACTCACATGATCAAATGTGCAATCCAACGATCGTATCTTATTCATATAGTGCCTATAAGCGCTGTGTGCGAATACAGTGCAGATTGTATGTGGCTTTGACATTCGTATTTATAGCGAAATTAGAAACCAGAACCCCCCAGACCCACCACATTCATATCCACATAATGATTAACTAGCTGATAAGATAACTTAAGTATATATTCTCCTTTTTGAGGACTCATCTTAGAAGGACGTTTGAGTCTTTGTCATGTTCATTGTGCTTCCAAACATTTCCGGACTCGTTCCTGGAGGACGTTTGAGTATTTGTCATTTTCATTGTGCTTCCAATTCAATACATTTCCCCCTTCACGAAAACCCATAGATTTTTTTAAGCTTAAGGACTTTAATCAAAATATTACAACAGTTTTAGTTCTATTTTATATTTATATGTATTTACACACTCACTCAAACACACACACACCCGCACATATAGAGAAACATGCAATTACTTTTTTATATGCAACACGAATTTTTTATGCTAACGATTTAAATTTATATATACAGTCGATGTGTAAGTGAGATTGTAACTTGTAACTCGTGTGCCCAAGTTGCGGCTTGTTATTGTGCTTTAATAAACAGAAAACATTTATAGCGAAAGTCGAGAAACTTCTACAAATTTAAAGGGGGTGGAAAACAAACAAAATAACAAAGAAATTTTACCTCGGGCTTGAATTGAATCCTGTGCAAGTGTTGTGTTAATAATAGTTAAACAGATGTAATGGGATACAATTTTATAACAAAATAAATGCACGTTATTCATATGCCATCGTTGGATATACTTATTAATGTTTCTGACGGGTTTTTGCCATGAAAACTGTAGGATACAGGTGTCTGATTTTAATGAAATGGAAAGGTATACGTAGGTTACTGAATTACCACTGAATGGAACTATTAAGTTGAGTTATTTTTGGAAACCAATATCGGAGTTTATACAAAATTCGTAAATTCGGCCGATTGATCCCTATCTTCTCCGATCGTAGTAAAGAATTGTGGTATAATGGTACAGAATTTAATGTTATTCATTATTTATTTAAAACTATAATAACTCCAATCGCTGAACCAATAACTTTTAGCTCCTAAAGTTGCCCAACTTAAATAAAATGAAAAAGTAAACTGCGATTAGCATCTTTCTTAGATTGGCACTTTGAAGTTAAGTTATTCCGAAAAACAATTCTTTTCTTTATAGAAAAACGCAAATTTCATCAGATTTTTCCAAGTATGTATATGGTATGTTACAGTATGGTATGTTACAGTAGTTCATCATACCCTTCGACCATTGAAAATGGTAATAAAGGGGTATAATTTGTGCAAATGTATGTAACAGGCAGAAGGAGTCGTGGGAGACCTCATAAAGTATATATCTTCTTGTGCAGGGTCGAAGTCGAGTCCATCGAGCCATGTCTGTCTGTCTGGATGTCCGGGTGTCCGGATGTTCGGATGACCAAATGAACACACAGAGCTCAGCTATTATAAGAGCTAGAGATACCAAATTTGGCATGAAGGTTTCTGTGTACCAGGCGCAGATCATGTTTTTTTCAAACGTTGGGTGCCACGACCACCTCCCATGCAAAACAATAATTTAATTTTTAAACTCAATTTATAAGCGCTGTATAAAAGATACAACTTTTTGACTTTAACATATACTAAGCTGAATGAAGTAATCTAAATTCTAAATTGCAATTTAATCGGACAATGAACACAGAAGTTATATAAGAAAGTATGAGCATAAAACCAAGTGCTTGTGTCAGCTAACAACATCTGTCGGGAATAATTTCAAGGCATGTGCATCTGTATATATGTATGAATTTAACAAATTAAACTACACCGAAACATAGGTCGAAGGGTATCCCACTGTCGCGTGCCGCGCGATTGTTGCTCTTCTTACTGGTTAATAACAACTTTATGCTTCGGGGTTTCCCAGGTTTAGTTTTAAAGCTGCTTTGTGACAATATATACACATACAAAATATGAAGTTAATTTGTTTTTAGCGCTTGAAGTACGCTTAAATTGACTCCAAGTTCAAAATTTCGAATTGTAACCATTATTACAGTCATGACTGTATATATCTACTTTAAAGGATTAGAGTAATTCCCTAAGGTACGTTGTCATCTTCAGGGTTAAAAGTAATAAACCCTCTGCAAGGGTGTTAAAATAGTCACCACAGCAACTGGAAAATTTTCTAAACTGTTTAAAATGTTTCGTGGCAACCAAGCAAAGCTGCCCCAAGTCAGTTGACAAACAAAACTCCGACCAGTAGTATAACAGAATTATTTGAGAACAGAACAGAGATTTAGATATATTTTCAGATCCGTTTTAAAATAGTATTATTCAAGGAAAATAAAAGGATAAAGTAACGAGGCTTAACCATGTCGCTCGTCTACATTACCCACCACAATGAGAACATTTTCAATGTGGAACGCGAGCCAGACCCGATTCCATATTTGCTTCTCAGAGAGAATGGTGAGTATTTGGCCAATCGTGAGTTACCCACATCACTTGCTCCTACTCACTCCCTTAGAGACCGTGAAGAAGGCAGCGCGCTTTCACAAGATGTTGCGCGACCGTCTGGATTTGGAGTATAAGAAGCATTCGGTAGTGATGCTTGATGGTGGCGTCCGCCTGCTCACGGATGCCAAGAAGTCGCTCCATCGCACAATGGGATGTGCCAATGTGCCGCTGGATCCACCTTGCGCGTTTCTGCGCAAGCATCAGGGTGTCAAGTGGCGTCGCGAGAATCAGCATGTGTGTCCCAAGGGGGGGAACATGCCTCCTCTGCCGCCCATCGGCAAGAAGCCAAAGAAGTCTGAATTGGTGCCCAATTTCATACTGCGCAACATAAGGTGTGCGCGCCAGACTGTCAAGTGTCCGCCACCACCGCGTATCGTGGACACTCCCGTGGGCGATCGTCAGAATCTGCTCAACTCGGGCCTGGTGCCGCAGTTTGTGTACCGCAAGGATTACGGTTCGGTGCCCGTGTACCTTAAGAACACCAAGAAAATGATGCAAAAAGCTCACGACATTTGCTGCAAGGAGAATGCACGTCTCAGGGAGCTATGCGCTGGCATAAAGTCACCAATCAAATCGGCCTTTGCTGCGTCACCCGACGGCATGCCGCCTCAGCCTGAGATGCCCGGTATGCGCATCATGGATCAGCAGGAGCGCAATGAGATTCTTGTTGGGCTGCGCGCCCATCTCAACGAGATGACCAAGACCTATCAGTCGATGCCCTTGCTCATCGACAGCGAGAACAAGCGTCAGCGGAAGGGAAAGCTTGAGAATGAGTTGCGCCAACTCGAGCAGGATATTCTGTTGCTGGAGACCAGTCCAATTATTTACGTTTCTCTCTATTGACTTTTGTTCTTATTTGTATTTATTCAGCACACACTCACGCATACTCACACACAATCACACTCATACTCATACACACACTCACATTCCTCAAAAAATCAGTTGAATATAAATTAAATGGTCATGCAAATTAAAGGACACTTCATGGTTTGTTTAGGCAACGGGATTCAGTCTAGTTTGGGCTCCTGGGAGTACGCAGCATGGCAGTAGGGACACAACAGCGTGCTGCCCGCTGGATACAGCTCCAGCAATAGCTCCTGCTCCAGCAGCACCTGCCGCTCACACCGCGTGCAGTAATGTTGTTCCAGCAGAGGAGGTAACTGCAAAGAGAGATTCAGTGAGATAAGCATGAGAGGATATCGAATGGGAACTAGAATACGAACATCTATGTAGGAAATGGCACAGCGCGTTGGCTGCGCATTGTCCTTCCATGGAGCAATGCTCGTTGCGCCGAGCTGCTGCTGCAGCCTGCCGATGTGCACTTCCATTTGAGAGAGAAAGCGTTTTATGGTTCCGTTGAAGGGCTGCGCCTTCTCTAGCTGCTGCTCGAGTTGTTGCCTGAGACGAGCGTCCTCTGAGAACAGAGATTGCACAGCCTTGAGCTGGAAGGGAGTCAGCTCAGTCAAGTCGCCTAAGTACTGTAAACGTAGTCGAATGTGCGTCTCGACTAACATGACCAGCAACAGTTCCATTTCACTCTCGAGCCGAACATCGACGGACTGATGCTGCAGTGAGTGGGTCAGTGTATGCATGATGTAGTACTTGAGCTGCAGCTGCTGGAGCTGAGACTCCGTGGCCAGCTCATCGAAGGCGAACATGTCGATGGGTGCATAGCTCATATACTTCTCCTGTCCGCAACGATTAAAAATATCCAGGCGTACATCGGCCAAGAGATCCGTATAGCGATTGATGGGTTCATTCGGCTTAATCAGGCGCTCCAGCTGTGCCAGTGCATTGCTCTGCTGCAACTTGCCCACGGCAACTACCATTTGATTCCTTATTTGCGATGTATTCATCACGTACTCCTTGCTGCGGTAGAGGAGCGCAGTGAGAAGATTCTTTTTGCGGACTGCAGACCAGACCAATGGTTCGTAGGTTGTCCGAGTCCTCTACGTTAACCTCCTGCTTGCTCACGCACAGCTGCGACTGCTTATGGCTGACTTCGATGCGGTAAAGCCGCCCACTGGCCGTGCCCACTGCATAACTGCTGTCTCCCAATGCGCAGAGTGCTGTAAAGGAGGTAAGAGAAACATTAAATACTCAAAATACGCGTAGCTTGATCTCTTCTTACCAGTTATCTTCATGCCACCCACCAGGATCCGCGTTTCCAGCCAGTCCTGGGTCTCGCCACGTGGCATGCACCAGATGAGTAAATGCGCTGCCTTGCAGCAGACAATGTAGTAACAATCGCGCTCCTCACAGTGCGTAATCACGGCCTGTTGCAAGCCCATACGATCGGGACGCAACCAGAGCGGCTTGATGAGAGTGAGACCCTCTTCGACAGTGTCGTCGAACCTATACAGATGAATCAGTCCAGTAATATCGCCCACAAGCAGCAGATCCTCGTGGATGTGTATGTAGCTGATGCGTCCCAGCAGTGTCTGCAACTGGGAATGAGCTAGCACCTCACCCAGATCGGAGCTCACTGTCAGCGTCCAGAGACTTCCCGCAGCTGTGCCCAAAATGATTGTGCAGGCGTCGAGTTTACTGGCTGTCGAACGCCAAGCGAACATGGTGATCCAATTGCGATCCATAAAGGCTTGATAGCTTTGGAATGTATCAATTTTTGTTGGCGACTCTTCGAATGCCGACTGGAGTTTATCCCTTAGCGTTGCGGCTATATTCAAGCCATTTTCATACGGATGCCAGAAGGAGTGATCTGAGACTTTTGTCAGTAACTGCAGCGCTCCATAGCTGTTCAAGGCGGCTAGCAACATTTGTCCATCGGGCAACAGCTTGGGAGACCAACTCACAGCCCGCAGACACGGATAGGGCACATCCTGGGAACAGATAGCGGTGTATACTGGCTCCAAGCTCAATCGTTGCGCCTCCAGCACATTGCTGCAATTGTAAATATGCTCCAAATCAACCTGATCAGCCAGTTTATCCAGCGGTCGCCCCCAGTTGGACCACTTGTAAGTTGCCTTAACATAGGGAAAGGGTATTAGCTGACTCGACTTGCTGGTCAGCTCCAGTGTCACTAGCTCTGACTTGGAGCCGAGCAGTGCAATGCAATCGCCATTCGTGGTGCACGATACAAAATCATAAACATCCTCCTGGCGAATGTCATTTCTGATGATTTCTTGGAAAAGCAGCTTGGAGGCAACTGTAGATGAAAAATCAGTTGTTAAGATTTGTTTTTGTTTACTTTGTTTACTATGTGATGAATACGCATTTTTATTATAACCTAATATCAATTGATTAACACACGCAGACGCGCACAGCGCAAGCAAAACAAACGAGAGAATGACAGATATGAAATGCGGCACATTGGCCGATTCATACAGACTACCTTGGCCATCAACGTTGCTTGTCTCAGTAGAATTTCTCATTCCGTACTGTAAACTGCTAGGAGTGCGTCGGCAAGAGCGGCCGCAATAACGAATATCACACAATGTCCTCAAAGCGTGGTGTAGAAATGGTCAGGAAGGTGGCCGAATTTATATCGAAAGGATCAAGTTTTGATCGCGTCACTGAAATGGTAAGTTTTTCCAAAATAGTCGTACATAAAGAACATGAAAAAACGAAGCGCAAAAGCAGCTGACTGCTGGCATCGATATATTATGTAACAGGTATCGATATCTGTGTCGAATTTGAATGTTACAGATTAAAATCACCAGCGGTGGCGAGGGGAAATGTGTTGGTGAATTTACTGTGGCGCCAGAGCACTTGAACAGATTGGGATCTCTGCATGGCGGCTTAACGGCTACTATATTGGACAATGTCACCACATATGCGCTGATGTCCAAGGGCTCCCATCCTGGCGTGACTTCCAGCCTGAATGTAAGCTATTTGGCGGCTGCCATGCCTGGCGAAGTTGTTGAAGTTGAAGCCACAACGCTGCATGCTGGCCGTAAAATGGCCTATATCGAATGCGTACTACGCAAGAAGTCAGATGGAAAAATTATCGCTAAAGGCGGGCAATCAAAATTTGTAGATATGAAGAAAGAAATAGAGTGAATAGAATAGGAGGCTATGAAATTTGAATAAACTAAAATCAATGATTGTGACGTTAAAAATTATGCAACCTTCTCTCTCAATGTAGCCATGAATTATCGATACTTGACAGGCTATCGGTATTTTGTTTTTATTTGGATTTGCTGTTTACACGTTTCGTAACAGAACGTCAGAATGGGCACCAGCAAAAAAGGGCTGGAATTTGCGAAACACATATCGGAGATTATAGCCAAGGCGACGGATTTCGAACGGCACCTGGAGAAGGTTCGCGGCAAGGCCAAGTCCAGTTGTTTCCATTAAATTTATTGCTTCTCTAGGTGAAAATTCTAGGGGAGGCGATGGAATTTGCACCACAGAGTTTACAGTGGGCCCCGAGCACATCAACAAAGGTGGTGGCCTGCATGGTGGATATACGGCAACACTGGTGGACATGATCACCACTTATGCGCTAATGTCTAAGCCCAGCCATCCTGGCGTTTCAGTGGACATCAACGTTAGCTATCTGAAAGGCGCCAAAGTGGGAGACAAAGTGCTGATCGAGGCCAATTGTGTGCGCTTGGGTAGAGCAATGGCATTTATCGATTGTGTGCTGAAACATAAGGAAAATGACTCTGTGATAGCCAAGGGATCCCATACGAAATATGTAAACATTAAGAAGTAGTAGTGCCCCATGCAAAAGATTTGCCATTAATGTGCTTTATTTGTTACAAGTGTAGCAGTAAATCTGTTAAATTTTCAGTTAATCGTTAATTGCTGTTGTTAATTCTGTGTTATCGGATTCTATATCGAAGTAGAAGAGTGTGTTATCGCACTCCATATCGAAGAGTAGAATGTGTTATACAGATGACAGTGAGAGATGGAGTTGAGTTCGAGTGTTGAATGGGGAGTTTCCTTTTTGATTTAGCTTAGCCTTAGTGGAAATCTGTGGAGGAATCCGCCTGGTTACGCTTAAATGTGGCTACTAAGTATAAGTTGAGTCGTTAAGTCGATATGCAAATTGGCTGCCGCCGCCGCCTCACTTGGTCGGCATTATGGGGCAGTGTGGGCAACATGCCTCCGGCGGTGTCAGTGGCTCTACGCCTGGCGAGCAACTGACCTCACCACACTGCTGACGCAAGCAGTTCACCTGACCATGGAAGCAGTTGCATTTGGTGCACACATCCGGCGTCCAGACCTCGTTATTCAGACGCGTGGTGCCCTTGTCGTCGACGCAATGGCTGCGCTTGGGCTTGGATGGGGCAACGGGCTGTGAAACTGGCGCCAGTTGTACCAGCTGAGCAACTGGGGACGTAGTGTCGCCAGCAGCATTGCAGGAATCCTCCAGCTTGCGTAGTTTCTTGTGCAGCTTCTTTAGTTCCTTGGTAAAGCTGCCGATGAGCTCCTCAAGTCCATTGACACGTTCCTCGTTCACCTGGTAAAGGGACTCCAGCACACTGTCGTAGCTCTCCGCAGTGGGCACCTCTGCGTCGTGCTCACCACCTCCGAGATCGCGCTTGCTTCGCTGGCCGCGCTTCTCGTAGGTCTGCGGCACGTAAGAGTCGAAGATGGGCGGGAGGCTGTTGCAGTTGCCGCACTCCTGCCACAAGTACAGATTGATGCCGGGTATGTCCTCGCACTGCTTGTAGCCGCCCTGATGCTTGGCCAGAATGAAAACATTTTCAGTAACCTGATCGAAATTGTCGCCCACATCGCAGAGAACGCGACCCAAATTGGCCTGCTTAATCTGCACCAGCTGCTCGGGAAGGAAGACACCAGGATTTTCGTAGTAGAAACGATCCCCGTCACGCAAGCGACGGAACTGCTCCACCAGCAGGCACTGGAAGAGCGGACCCACCTTGCCGCCCTCCACCTGCTCCTCGAGAATGCCACCAAGCCAGACATCAATGTTATCCGGATGTCCATAGAGCTCGCGTAGCTTCTGTCTGATCTTGGCATTGGTTATCTCGCCGGCCAAATCCTCAAAGTCAACAGCCACGGTTAAGTTGCAGAACTTGCGATAGACATTGTAGCCAGGGATGCCATGATCTCGTCCACGTTGAATGTTTATGGCGGCCAAGTCGAGGGCCACAGCATGCGCCGTCTGGAAGAGCTTCTCGGTGAGTTCCATATTCAGATTTTGATCGGGCAATTTGAGCTTGGCGGGCACAGCCAGCATGCCACGCAGAAGGGGATCCACGCCGCCCTCGTAGGCCAGACGCCAGGGTGCAAAGAAGGCCTTGTGCAGCTGCAGATGGCCCTGTGGAATGGGCTGGAAACTGGAGTTCAGTCGATGCAGTATGGGATTAATGATGGTGTGGCCAAAGCGCAGCGCTGCCGTGGCAAACTCATTTGCAATGCTGGGATTCACTTGCGGATCGTAGCCTGGGTACTCGCCAAGCAGCGCCATGCCGCTCTCCCCAATGATCAGGGGTAGCCACTGCTTGAAGGTGATGTGCTGCATCTGGGCGCCCACAATCTTGCGTGCCTCCTGGTAGAGTGTGTCTCCATCCCAGTGGGGATTGATGTCACGCAGCTTGCCGGCAATGCGATTGTGCTCCCGCATCCAGATGGTGTGCATGGCCAGCAGACCTACCTGCTCATTGACGCGTATGTCGCCGGAGACGAAGCAGTTCATTTGATTCTCGTCCAGATTGCGCCGGCAGTCCATGCCGTCCTGCGGGGCGGCAAATGGCAGCATGTCCTTCTGATTAGGAAAGTGTACGCCGACGCGGAGCAGACCCTCATCAGTGGTCAGATTGCGCAGCTCCTGGGCGAAGGCCGTGTTGTAGCCATACATCTGGGAAGCATCGATGTACGAGGTCAGCTGATTGATCTGCTCGCGATGCTGCACGCTGTCGAAGAAGAGCGATGTCATGCCGGAGCCACAGATGGCGCTGGAGCGAACCACATCGATGCAGCGACGATTCTTGACACGCGGATCGTTGGGGGGCACCTCAATCGGATAGCAGGGTGGGGCAAATTCACACGTCTTCTTGCAGTCCACACCATCCCAGCTCTCCGAGCTCACGGAGGGTATAGCATGATCCAGATCATGATCGAGGAACTGTCCCCACTGCATGACCATGTGCGTGATGCGGGTATCGGGTGTAATCTCCTTCGTGGCGACCAGCGAGGTGGATACCAGCCGAGCACTTGGCTTGGGATGCCCTGCATACATGCGCCCCTTTGTCCAACCCACTGGCATGCTGAATCCATTCTCGTAGATGGGTTCGGCCAGTCGCCTGAAGGCCGTCAACGAGGCACCCCATGTGGGGTGCATTAGGTTGTTGCAGGTACCCTCGATGCTGCGGTACCGCGAATGGAAACACATGTCAGTGCAATTGGGCATCTCGCGATGCTCCATGCAGCCTGACAGCTCCGCTACCAGATGCAGATGCTCGCGAGACAATAGATCCCGGAACTCGTACTGCTCACTGTTCATGCTCAGATTCTCGCCACGCTGCACATGCTTCCTGATGTTCACCAGCGTCCGCTCATAGATCTCTGCAGCACGTGCCAACTGCCTGGCCTGTCCCGTCGGGAAGCGGAACACGCGCAACAGCTCACCATAGTTGGGTGGCGCACCCGTGGTGCGATTGGAGAAGAGCGTGTCCAGCGTATTATTGATGGCCACATCGATTTCTTTGGCAGCCTCAGCGAAGGCTACGCGCACATAACGATCTCCTGGCGCCAGGTTCACATTGTTTCTGTAAGGAAGAGAGGATGTGGTTGGGAGTATGAGTAAGGGTAGCAGTAAAGCGAATTGGATAGATATATGTAGGAGATACATAAAGGGGATAAATACAATTACTCAAAAAGTAGTTTGGAAAGGTAGAAAACCCTCAAGTACGTATATACGATTCATATACTATATCAAGGAAGGGATATTTTGATTAAGAGGAATGAGTAAGTTTATGGGCCAGCTGTGGATACTTATATCAGTTATTAAGAACGTGAGAGAAACAGTTATTTCACGGATTTATTTTACGAACAGTTTAACAACTCTTCAAAAGAAACTACAGGGTAAACATCGTAAAAATTAAAATTGGAAAGAATGATATCAGTTTCCCATTCTATTCCTATTTTATTCCTATTCTATTCCTATTCTACTTCAATGATATTTCTATTCTACTATTCTATTATATTTCTATGCTATTTATATTTTATTCCTTTTCTACTCCTATTCTATTATACTCATTATACTCTCATTATACTCCTATTATATGTTTTTATTCTATTCTCATTCTATTCCTATTTTATTCGTATTCTACTCCAATTATATTCTTATTCTAATCCTATGGTAATCATAATCAATTCCCTTTCTATTGTTTTCCTACTTTATTTATATTCTATTTCTGACCTATTTCTATTCTACTTCTACTTTACTCCTATTCTACTTCTATTCTAGTCTTATTGCCTATTCTAATCCCATTATTATAGTTCATTCATATTTTACTCCTATTCTATTCCAATTTAATTGTTTCTCTATTCTTATTCAAGTATCTATCAATATAATCTTAAATTTCAGAGAAATGCAACTCACACTGGCTTGGCTGTAATGTATACGTAATATATATGTCTATATCATGAGTTGGTGCGACTTCTTGCAGCATAACGCTTTAATTGCAATTAATTATTGTTGCTCTTGCTGTTTTTGGCCACATCGGGGGTTGCTTAAAATGCTGTTTCCTAGTAAATTCCAAAAGTAAACTAAAGTTCTTTATACGCCGAGGTTCTTAGCTGCCGCCGGCGACGGCTGTGCCACACTTTTTTGTGTGCTGGCAGAGCTAAATCCGAGCCAGGCGCTGGCCAGCTACAACAAGGCGAACAACAACAACAATAACAGAAACAACAAAGAGGAGCTGCTGCAGGCGCATTAACAACAATTCGCGGGGCACATTCTCCGACGCCGCGCAAGGAATTTTGCCTTTGGAAACTTTCGCTGTGTAAACTTTGCCATTGTCGGCGTGGTAGGTAATAACTTAACGACCATAATACACCCTGTTGCACCACAACCAGAGTCCGTTGCTCACCACTCGCCACTCTCTACTTGCCACTTGCCACACACCACTCGCCACTATCAACTATCGCACTACGCAGTGGCTGCAACTGAGGCGCCAACTGGCAAGCGGCAACTTGCTACTGACTTTTTTCCACTGCCTTTTTGTGGCTGTGCTTTTCTACTTTTCTGGCACGCCTGAGCGTTCTCAGCATGCCCTAACAAGTTGTGCCTCTGCGAAGTACAGCAACTACTTCAGGCAACTAAAGGTGAGCTTGCCAGTAACTGAGGCTGATTATACAATGAGGTTTAGGATGACTGGTAGGTCAGAAAGAGTGTGGCAAATAGAGATAAGATAGATATATCTATGCACACATATATACATATATATTTTGACACTTTGTGGTATTTTTGTATGTCTCGAATGCTTAAAAAGTAAATTTCACAGAAGAAACTTTTTGAGTTACCTAATTTATATGTATTTAAACACAAGCCATAAAGCAACGGCATAAGTGGGAACAAGAATAATAAAACCAATGAGATATATACGATAATTTTGTTTATCTTCAATTGTGTTAAATCACAATTAAAAGAAATAACATTTATTCATTAAAGATATGTATAGAAATCCAGTTGTAATTTGTTGCTGGCATGTGAGGCAAAGATTTTCTAAAAATTCTGCATTTAAATCTCAATTATGAAAAAAGGAACCTACGATACTCTTGCAAAAATGCAAGGATAAATATATGGATACTGATAGTAGTAGTAGTAAGAATTAGTATGAATTAGTGATTCCCACTCTCCCCTACCACACCCCGTATACCATTTGCTCTTGCTGTTCTCCTTCTTCGTCTCCTGAAGGCAGATCGTCTCTTTTCCTACTTTGATCATGTCTATCTCGAGGCACCACTTGCTCGCTCTTTTTTTTTCTTCCCTTCTTACTCTCTCTCTCACTCTCTTTCCCATTTCACTCCCCTCTCTCCCCTATCACTCTGCAGGGGGAAAGTGTATCTTCAAAGTCGATCAGTGCACGCTTTCCTGCATGTGTCTTGTTGGCTTAGCTCTCATTGTGTGGCTGTGTGTCTCTCTTTGTGTGTGTGTGTGTGTGCTTCACAAGCTGCGGCAAGTCGGCAACGTTTTTAAGTGGCCAGTGGCATCCCTGACTCCAGCCTCCACCTCAGCCTCAGCCTCAGCCTCAGCCTCAGCGCGTCCGCGTCGCCACATCCTGGTGCAGCCAGTAACAGGATAAGCTTTTTGTTTTACGCCAGCATTACCCACAACTTAGGCGGATTTTCAGTAGGAGCTGCTTGTTGTTGTTGTAGTTGTTGCTCGACTTGCTGTTGCTATTGTTGTTGTTATTGTTGCTGGCGCTGCTTTCAGCGGTTTTCGCTCGCCTTTTTCGTCACCCCGCTGCCGCTTTCCGTTCACAATTCCGGCTGCGCTGCTGTTGTTGTTGCTGCTGCCTGTGACTCAGCATAGTTTTTCACTTTTAACGTTTGCCTTGCCTCGGCTTTCCATCTTTTTTCAATTTCACTGCTGCTTCTTCTTCTTCTTCTGCTTTGGCGTCGCTTTGCTGCGGTCTGGCCAGGCTGAGGTTGGCACAGCGTAATGAGTAAAGTTTCTAATGCTGCTGGCGCAACTGTAAGCCGTTCCTTCCTGATGTTGCCCTTCTGCCTGCGCCCGCTGCAACTGCCGTTCCTTTGCATGGCCCCCTCTTCTCTCCCCCTCCTCTCTCACTCTCTCTCTGTCTTAGTTTCTTTCCTCTGCTGTGCCTGGCAAACCAAACTAAATGATGCGTGCACACACTGCACATACAGACACACACACTTACACTTGCATAGAAGCTCATAAAGGAAAGCGGGTCATGTGGCAGCCGGAACACTGCTTCGACTACTGCTTCTTGCCCCCTCTCCTCCTCCTCCTGTCCCCATTGCATTATGCATTTAAAAAAGGGCTGCGTAAGCAAGGCTTTTTCTTGCCTCGCTTCGCTTTGCTTTGCTCTGCACTGAGAGAGATTTGTGGGCCTGCTTTGGTTTACCGTTTGTGCGGCTTTTGCTTTATCTGCCAGCACAGACTCCAAATTGATTTACGGCTGCGCTCGCCAAGCACATCCTCCCATGCCATGCCCAGCCCCGTCGGGCATCTTTGGCAAAAAACAAGTTCCCAGTCCCATGAACAACTTGTCAACTCAATTTCAATTTGGGCAATTTGAACAACTTGTGCGGTTCTCCCGTCCCAAGACAACTTCTTCCTTTTCCTCTTCTTCTCCTGCATCTCGTGCTTCTTCTCCGTACCCTATCTGTCTGCCTGACTGCCTGTCTAGCTGTCCGTCCGTGTGTCTGTCACGTTTCCTGCACTGTCTTGGCACGTTCCTCGTGCAGGCCAACTGGCACAGCACAAGCATCACAAGTTCTGTGCTTTCATCGCCGCTTTTTGATGCCTTTCAGTGCATATTTTATGTGCAGTTTAGCCCCGGGCACAGTGGGTCGCAGATACAGGTACTTTAGAGTTCATGTTATGGCATAAAAACTTTCTGAATGCAAGTTGAAATGGAAATACAGATCTTAGTCTACAAAACATGACTGCGGAGCAAAGTGATATTTAAAATTAACATTACAGTTGGCTGTTAGCCGCTTATATCTACCGCACTTACCAACACTAAGCTGTTACTCAGAGAGTGACTAACAGAACAGATTATTGAACACTGCCTTGCTAAGAAAAATCGAGATAAAAATAACTCAAGTTTCTAACGCGTTTACCAATACTAAACTATTGGCACAAATTAACAGACAAGTTAACAGAGATTTATCGCTACCAGAGAAGTCCATAAAACATGAATGTGTAGAAAAGTGAAACAATTTTAAATAAACATTACAGTTGACTGTTAAGCGCGTATTTCTATCGCAATTAAGGTGTTAAGAAGAAATGGAGTAACAGAAGCACATTAGAGAACAGATGGACAGAAAAATAACTGAAGTTTCTAAGGCATTTATCAACACTAAGCTCTTAAATAGACCGTGGCAGAACAACTTATTGAACACTGTCTTGCTAAGAATAATCGAGAAAAGAAAAAATAGAACGTGAACAAAAAACAAAGCTATTAACGCGCTTACTAACACTGAGCTGTTGTAGTAAATTAACAGAGAAGTTTACAGAGATTTATTGCTAGGAATTAGCGAAACAAAAACGGCCAGTTAAGGATTAAAGAATGTTGAATATAAAAGAAAAACTTCAGTCAGTAAAGAAGCGTTTACCAAAGTCAAACAAAGTCTTCGCCCACAGTGCCGTCAAGTAAAAGCTCGCATTACGGACTTTTTTAGTCGCCTTTATGCGACGAAACTATTTTTCAATTAATTAAGCAAGTTTGGCGAGCTTTTAAGCGCGTTTTAAGTGTTTGCTGTCTTTTGGGTTCCCTCTGTCTCTGTCTCTGTCGCTGTCCCTGTCGAGAGTACTTCGAGACTGCGTCCGAAAGTCGTTTTCTTTGAGCAGAACTTGACGCTTTGATTGCACTGCATCAGCTCGAGGCGAATTCAGGAACTTTTGCAAACTCACCTGATGGTAACCAGAGCGGATGCGCTGGCACGGCCGAATCTGTTCTTCATCTGGCACTCGTATCGCCCGCCATCGAGGATGGTCACATTCTTGACAAACAAACTGCCAGCGCCGCTTACTTGGTATTTCTCAGTCGATTGCACGTTGGGATCGATGAGGCGTCCGTCGCGACGCCATGAAATCTAGAGAGGAAGGAGAGGGGCAGAGGCTAACAAGTGGCCAAACAGAGCGGGGAAAAGTTTCGACTTGCCTGCAGTCCGTCTTCGGGGTGCTCCGCCTGGCAGGGCAATTCAATAGTTGTGCCCGTAATGGCCACCAAATTGCTGGGCTCAATGGCCAAGCGCGGCGGCGATTGCGAATGCTCCACCTTAATGGTTGCCTCGGCACTAACCTCACCATTCTCGTTGCTCGCCGTGCAGCGGTAGACACCTGAACACGGAAACGGAAGTGGAGGTGGAGGTGGCATTGGACAAGGGAAAGTGGAGGGTAAACGTGCTGACCAAAGGAAGGCGGGCGAGGCTGCCGTACTTACCCGCATGTTGCTCTTTGGCCACGCTAACCACCAGCTCCGTGTTCTCGTTCTCCAGCAGCAGGTCGCCGCTGCTGCTGCTCGCGAGCAGCGGTTCGCCATTGAATTGCCAGCTAATGCTGGGCAACGGATTGCCGTCGGCATCGCATTCCAGCACAAAGGATTTGCCCAGTTTGATTGTTTGGTTTTGTGGGGCCATTAAAATTTCGGGCAAATCTGCAACGAGCAAATGCAGCCGGCCGTGTATTGAGCGATTTGAGCAATTCTCCCGCTCCAAATGGTAGCAGAGGCAGCGGCAGAGCCACAGGCAGAGGCAGCAGCAACAGCGGGTCGAGCCATATCGACAAAAAGAAATCTCCACCAGCTGCCACGGTCATTTTTCTATGCCAACTGTTTGTTGCCGCTGCCCCTGTTACTGATGTTGTTGTTCTTGTTGTTTTTGTTGCTCGCAATGCATAATGCAAATACATTTTCATTGCATACTTTTTTGGCGGCGCTTAAACAAACTGTACGACATGTTTGTGTGCACTCTCGGAACAGGAGGAATAGGAGTGTGTGTGTGTGTGTGTGCCTGTTTGTATGTTTGTCGGGTTAATTATTCTGACCAAACGCAACGCCTGAATGCTTCAACTACCACGCCTTACGCGACCACAAAGCGCCTCTCTTAACCCTCCCCTCCCCTTCCCCACCCACTCGACGCATTTGAATTGCGTTCTTTCGCCAGACGCACAATAGTTTATAATTTTTACTCTTTATTTGCAAAATAATGCGCACATTTTGCAGTTCATTTTGTGCACTGTGACCACAAATTATAATGAACCATTGTGATTAAGGCGCTGCACGGATGCAGCAACACCCCACTCCCTTTGGCCCTTTTTCCCAGCCCCTCAACCACTTGCTGCCATAATTGCATAGTCACGTCGTTGGGTTTGGCTTTTGCAAATTAAAGCGGGCGTGTTAAAGTCAGCACAGTAAATAAAATACAAAATAAATATTGTGGCAAGTTCAGTATTTATGATGACAGCATCTACGTGCCTCTCCTATTGCGGATATGTTTTAATTAAAATAAAGTAAGTGCCTCTGTACTCGGCTGTGGCATACCCTACTTGAGGGCGTTCTCAATACTGCTAAGTCAACTTATGTACTGTATATTAGTTTACATTACAGTGTACTGTTAAGCTCAGGTTGGTTTTATCGATAACAAACGTAGAACACTTAAAATCCTTTAAGCAAAGTTAATAAGGCTTCCTGCAATTATACAAACTCAATTTATTCATTGTTCACCTATAACGAAATATTCGCAAAATATGTTTCAATACTTAAGGCAACTTCTAGACGCAACAAACAATATAATACTTCAATCTAACCAGGTTTATCGAAATATTAAAATCTGTTGACATTTAAATGTACTGCTACTAAAATATAAAATGTGCTAATATCGTTGCTTAAGAAATCTTTTTTTCTGACATTATCTCTAGTGTCTCTTTTCTATGTTTTGTATGTACATAAAGTATATTTAAGTTTTAAAAAAATGGAAGGTCATTATATTGGTTTCATCCAGCGCCTAATATTAATATAATGATTAATAATTAATATATTAAATAAATTTGCCAGTATAAATGTGACAGTTATTAGATAGTCATTAAAGCTGTTCAATTTAAAAAAATTCTGTATTCCTCAATACCTCACGCGTTCTTCCAATTCTTGAGTGGGGATTTTGCGTTCGATGTCCTCAGTATTCGATTAAATCTGTTCAACGAACTGACTCGAACCTATTTTTTGCTTTTTTTAGGGCTTTACAAAAATTTAAAACTATTCTTCTTCTTCTTCTTCTTCTTATATTCTGAAAGCTTTAAATTACTTAATTTACCTCCCTCAGGCAATCGTTGGATTATCCAAGGGGGCATTGACAGTGTGTACAAATTCTGTTTTATTATAATATTAACTTTCTAGTATCCTTAAAACTTTAAATTCTGTCCCACCTATCGAGACTTTCTCGCATAAAAAATATCGGCTTGAATAGACTACTTGACTGTACTTGATTAATTGTGTCAATGTATCGTACAGATAATTGAAGGGAGGTATGACCCCTCATTTTTCTCACCTCAATCTCACTGAAACATGCCAGTTTCCAATTCGTTAGACCATTTAAAACAGGCTCTCAATGCCAAACTCAATAAATATCAAAAAAAAAACTTGTTGGAAACTTTTGTTCGACCAATTAATCTGAAGCTTTGAATGAATCCAATCGAATGCAATAAAATCGTTCGTTTATATTGCATTCACGGAGTCGACTTAAATCATGACGCCGATCGGGGTGAACAAACAGCAACAACAACAACAACACAACTGCATAACGAAGTTTAATCTGGCCCATTGGAGGGCCATAAGGGTCGTCGGCGGTAAAGCTGGCGACTCGATACAAATTAAATCGACTGCAAATTGTGTTAAACGCGACAGTGGCGACTGCCACAGTGCAGTAGGAACATTAACGGCGCCCAATCTGGTCAGACGGCCTCCTATTGCTGCCCCGACCCCATCCTCATCCCATGTGGGTGTGTGATCACTCACCCTTGACTTCGATGCGGGCGGAGGCCTGCACACTGCCCAGGCGATTGTGGGCCTCGCAACGATACGTGCCTGCCGTCAGCTGGCTTGGCTGGAGCAGAACGAGACTGCCGTTGGCCTGCAGCTGCAGTGCGGACGTGGACTGGGACAGTTGGCGACCATTGACGAACCATTGTATGTCTGGCAGTGGCCAACCGGAGGCGGCACAGTCGAGCAGTACGTGCCGGGCACCATGCAGCGCCACAATTTGGTCGTGCGGCTGCAGGAGTGAAATGCGGTGGCGCTGGTGCCGCCGCCGCATCCGCTGCCCACACCTGATTGCTGCTCCCGGCAGCCTGCCGCAACGCTGCTGGCTCTGCATGGATGTGCAGGCTGTTCAGGCTGTTTAAACTGCTGTCGGATTCGTGGACCATCATGCGTACGGGCGCAGACTTCACCTCGCCCATCTCGTTGCGTGCAATGCACTCGTAGATGCCAATGTCATTTGTGTCCACCGCGTTGATGCGCAGCGCCCCGCTGGGCATGATCTGCATGTGTGGCGCTTGCTCCACACTGATCTCGTTGGTGTTGTACATCCAGATGAGTTCCGGCTTGGGCAGCCCATTTGCATTACAGTGCAGAGTTACGTCTTCGCCGCTGGTGGCTTGCATATCCTGGGGCACGTCCAGAAATTGAGGCATGGCTGCAATCAACATTAATATTAAAGAGTTAACAAAAAAAAAGAGGTAACAGTTTATGTGAGTGATACAAGAGAGGATCAAGAGTGCAAGAGACATACAAGAAAGAATTATTTAAGTGTTGAAATACGCATAAAAAGAAAGCTTTTATACCCATGCACGTTTGTGTATCAATATTTTCAGTTTCTTATAGTGTTTTGGCGTCCTTTGTTTTTATCATCTTGGTGGCTGGCTCGAAGTCAAAATAAAATAAAATATAAACAGTTTGTTTATATTTTTCTTCCGATTTATTTCGGGTCCTCTTCCTAACTGAGTCAGTAACTCCGCGCCCGCAAGAGCACACGTGCAAAATTAATCCCTGAAGACGGTTACCGAAGAGTAACCGAAATATATCGGAAGAAAAATATAAACAAATTGTTTTTATTTTATTTTATTTTGACCTCGAGCCAGCCACCAAAATGATAAAAAACAAAGGTTGTCTTGCACTGAACGAAAAGATAAAGCACAGCCCGAGTAACATAGCAATGCCGAAGTCACACGAATGTATTTACACTCGTAAGTGTGACGGTAGAGCTGGAGCAGAGGCACAGCCTATGCGATGAGCAGCACTGGCTGAACATATAAACCTAAGAACCTTAGAACCTTATCAGAGCATGCAAATTATTAATGGAACATAAGAAATTACATTAATTTACAAATTTATAAGAGTAGCCTTTTTTCTAAATCTAAAACCTATTGTCCTGTTTTTGTCTTTTAATACTAACTTTGTGCACATGTATGTAACAGGCAGAAGGAGGCGTGGAAGACCCCATAAAGTATATACGTATATTGTTGTTGGGGCAATTACCTGAATGGTGACAATGTTATATATTATCCGGCTCGAACGACCGCTCTGACGATGTCTTGATGGTCGAACACATCATTAGCTCCTACCGCCATTAAATAGTTGTCAAAACACGTTTATTTTAATATTTATTTATTAAAATAAGATTAATGTAGTAAGATACACAAATGCATATACCCTGTTTAATATAGAGTTTAATATAGAGCATGTAGCAACATTGTATAAGCGTATATATGCAGGCATTCGAATATGACTGCTCACTTATGTATGAGACGGTTAGCGGCGCGTCGTGAGACTGCCGCGCAAGCACCTTGTATAAAATTGCCTTATATACGCTCACACTTATGTATATATTTAAAAACCATTATGTATTAGACTTAAGCAAAGAATATTTTCGCAATAAAGAAACAGTTAGACTTGAACTGGCAAACAACGAAGTACCTAATTGTTTATTACTACATGGCGACCGTTAATTATTACATGGCGAACGTGACATAGTCACGAGGCTGCATACAATACTGTTGTTGACTGGATGGATGTGGATACAATATGACTGAGTGAGTAGAGTTTAGTGAAGTGTATTGGGAAATAGAATAGCGTACTTAAGGTGAACATTATACACCAATACGCCAACACTCGGTTAATAGACAGCTCAAAAATTAAGCTGAAAACAACTTTTGCAAGTAAATGCAAAAATACCAAATCCCAACACAAGTCACATGCTCACTCAGCATAAAATTCTACAATAAACACTAAAACTATTACCAAACAACCACCAGTTAACCATACAAATAATTAATGACAGAGAAGCAAAATTTCAACAACGCTGTTCCTATTGAACAAAGGGATTTGCCGACATTGCAAGCGGCCTTGCAGGCAAATCCAACCGATGGACCACGCCCACTCACAATAGCTGAGTACAGGGCACGCCAGGAAAAAAAGGAAATACCAAAACACAAAAGGAGTGGACGAAGAGCAAAACTCTTACAACAACGGCGACTGGTCAAGGAAATGATCCAGTTGACCAAAGACGAATCATCCCGACAACGCTACAAGAGCGTCTACAACTAGATGAACAGCTTCGCACTGATGCGAAACAACGCAAACGGGCTGCATAATTGCCAATGCCCCAATTTGCCTTTATTTTAATTAATTAATTTTAATATCAAGCCGATGCGGGAAACCGCTACTTGAACACTACTAAACCAAACAATAGGCTTTATACTAACAAATGTGGTTGAAGAATTTTTTTTAAAATAATGAATTGTAAATCGAATTGTGAGCCAACCACGTTTCCTAAAATCTTTATTTCCATTAGGATAATGAATAATCAATAGCCTTAGAAATAGATGTCAATAAAGACAAACAAAATAAGTAATGAATATAAACCAGAACATTTCAACAATAATTTTTATAGTATACCCACTATGGGTTTAATAGATACCAAGACAGTGGACTCCACTGCTAACGTAATTAATAAGGTAGAAGTAGCAAATAATGATTTGTTCTGGATAACCATTATATTAATTATTATGGCATTAATAATGATAGCCAACGCGCTAATAAAAATTTACAAAGCACACAATAAATGCCTTAAAAAAACGATATCGGAGCACAGCAAATGCCTTAAACGATATCTAAGATATGAATTAAATAAAAATCATTGTATTGCAAGAGTAATTGAAATAAAACAAAATAAAATACAAATAACTGCTAATTCCAAAGCAATGGAGAGAGTTAGTCACACATTTAAAATGTGCAAAAGAGGAGTTTAATAGGTGTTATAAATGTCTGAATAAAAGTGTACCAATAACAACGGACACTTAAACAAAACATATAGAAAGTCTAATAAAATAATATAATATAGTGCAGAGGATAATTGTTGAAAATAGCACCAAATTATCAGCCCTAAATTATACACAAGTAACAGAGTTATCAAAAACTCTAAGAAAAAAATTAATAGAAATTTCTGAGAGACACCAATTACAGGTATTCTGTCCACCAATAGTAGCTGAATTAGCAAAGTTCGACCCAGATATACTAACGGGTGATGAAGAAACACAAAAAACAACCCAAATATCAATAGAAACACAAACTAACACTTTAGGGTCAGAGTATTCAGAGTCAGAGGTAGAAAAACTTGAAGTAATCACAATGGCTCAATCAAGTATCGAATTTCTAAAAAATAGCCTCGTCTCTACTACACGAGTATGATGGCAAGCCCGAAAATTTAAAAAGTTTCATAGACGCATTCTTAGTAGACTCACTAAAAGGCAACTATGAAACAACAGCAGTTAATATAAAACAAAATTTAAGGGACACGCTAGAGATTTAATAACTGACGAGCAAACAATTGCCGCAGTAATAGTTAAGTTGTCGGGTAGAATTAAAGGAGATTCGGTAGAAGTCATATCTGCTAAACTCATAAATATTTAACAGAGAGGCAAAACGGCAAATCTTTACGTCAAAGAAATAAAAGAAATAGCTAAAGCCTTAGAAGGAGCTTACCTTAGTGACGGTCTATCACCGGAAATAGCAGCAAAATACACAACAGTACAGGCTGTTAAATCAATGATCAAGGGATGCACGATAGAGACAGTCAGAAATAATATGCAGGCAGGCATATTTAATAATATGAACGCTGCAACAGGTCAAAATAACCCGGTATTATATTACCAAAACTGTTCTCAACGCGGTGGAAACCGCGGCAGAGGCAACTACAGAGGAAGAAATAATAATAATAATGAGGCCGTAGACATAACTACTATAGCAATTATAATGGAAATAACCACTATAATTCAAATAGAGGCAATTCTCGAGGTGCCCCATACAGAGGCAACTCAAATAGAGGAAATGCCAATAATAATACAATCTGAGTGACCGAAGGGACATCGGAAAACCAGCCCAACCCCTTGAGCAACCATCAATAAGTAAAATATTTAATATAAATCTAAATCTAAGCAGTCTCATTCAAATCAGAAATGGATATACTAATAATCCATTAACCTTATTAATTGACACAGGAGCGAGCATTTCTATACTGAAAAATAACACTATAGGCTCAGCTATAGACAATAGTACAATAACAAATATAACCGGCATAGGTCATGGCTCAATAGAATCATTAGGACAGGCACAAATTGATTTACTTTTCGATTATTTCATAATCAGTCACAATTTCCAAATCGTTCACACCGAAATTCCCGTACCTTGTGACGGAATTCTCGGACTTGACTTTATAAGAAAATTTAACTGCATAATAGATTATCAGCACTATGAATTCATTATGCGACCACGATCTATTAATTATCAAATTCATGTACAATTGTTACATAATGATATTGACAACTCAATATTATTACCAGCTAGAGCAGAAGCGATGAGAAAAATCACACTTCCCACTAGCGAAAATACTGCATTAGTACCCAACCAGGAAATTCAACCTGGAATATTAATAGCCAGCAGTATAGTAACAAGTAATAGCGCAATAATACGTATAATCAATACAACTAACTACAATGTAAAATAGGGTTCGGCTTATTTGCGAAAGTGCGAATTCTCAGGGTCTCATGGTCTCAAATTGTTCCTTTTGGTGTAAAACTTAAATTTGTAAAATTTAAGCCCGATCGGATAATGTTTAGAGGTGCCTCTCTCAACCAAAAGTTTGATATAGGCATTTTTTGGCTAAAATGTTGTATTTTTTGGTTAAAATTCTGTTTTTTTGGTGAGCATTTACGATTTAAGGTCGCAAATTGCTCCAATCAACCTTATTTTAAGTAGTTCGTTTAGTTTTCTTTTCAAAATGCTTTAAACTATTCAAATTGGTTAAGAATTGGCGGTTTTACCGCATTTCATTGAGTATTTTCCAAGTATCGATATATCGATAACTCCAATCATTGTGTGAACACAAAATCTGTGCAACTCTTTTTACAATTTTAACCGGGACTTAACGTGTAAAGCGTGTTCGAATCAAAATGTCCAAATCGCGTTCAAGTGATGTAATATTTTTACTTGGCCACGACTCTCCTCATATTCTGGGATCGCAGTTACCAATCATAAGGCAAGTTATGCGTGTTTTCTTTTACAACCATAAGAAATTGAAGTTAACTGTGCGCAAAAGCGCGGGACTCGCAGTGAAAGAAGCAGCCACGTTTTGGTCGAAAGCCCGAATCCCTATCCGCCAAGAATATCATTGTATTATTAAGTTGGAAAAACTTTTTGACGAATGGAAAAATGTCAGCAAGAATAAAAAAGAAAACAAGAGCCAAACAAGCGGCTTTCATTGACAATTTGGACAACCTTTTTGATATTGCACATGCAAATGCAATGGATATGATGTCAATTGAAGAGGATAAGAAATTCCTTGAAATGCAACGACAGAATGGACGTCAGGGTCATTTAGGTGGCTTAGATGCATCGCTGGCAGGCAAAGAAAGGCGGAAGGAAGCACGTGAAGAAAAGGAACGAGCTCGCAAGGCTAGAGAAACCATTCGTGTTGCTAATAGTGCAGACAAAGGTAGTCATGTTGATTTATTTTACGGGATCTTTAAATAATAACAAAGATTATATTATAGATTGTATTAGATCTTCTGAAAGTGACAACAACAGCGATGCTTTGCCTGCTGTTCAAGAAGATATGGACATTTCAAGTTCAGATTTAGAATTATCCCCTATAAAAAGAGGCAGGAAAAGCTTTTTAACATCCCGAGTTCTTTCATCGTTGGACAAATGGCAGATTTCCAATAATGCAGCTATGCATTTGATTTCTGCGGTTGTTGAAGCTTTGGGTCATGATGTCAACGAATACGCATTCAATACCAGAACTTTGCAGCGGCTGCGAGAAGATAATAGGGAAAAAATATCTGAGTCAGCGAAGAAAAGCTGTAAAGACTTGGTAATTACCTTGCAACTCTTTAAATGTTCACATAATTTTGCAAAAAGTTGATTTTGGCATTTTAACTGTTAATTTTAGATGACTGCAGTGGTACATTGGGATGGAAAAATGCTCCCAGAATTGACTGGTCGAGAAAAAGTCGAAAGAAACCAATATATCATATTCTGATGGTGAACAACTTTGGGAGTACCAAAAGTAGTTGCATCCACTGGCGTTGAAATATCTCGTGCAACCTTTAACATGCTAACAGAGTGGGGAATTTCGGATAAAATCGTTGCTGCATGTTTTGATACAACTGCATCCAATTCCGGAAGATTTAACGGTTCGGCAGTTTTGTTAGAACAGTTATTGGAACGCAGTTTGCTTTATCTTCCATGCAGGCATCATATATGTGAATTATATTTACGAGCTGCTTTTGAATCAAGTGCTGGATCTTCAAGCGTTAGTGTCCCTCTGTTTGAACGATTTCAAATAGCATGGGCCAAAATTGACCAAAAACTCTTTAAATTTGGTATACTAAATGATTATGTCGCCACACGTATAAACAAAGAAAAGAATCAGATCATTGATTTCTGTCGATGTCAATTGAAAAAAGATCATGCACGTAGTGACTACCGCGAACTATTAGAGTTAACAATTCTCTTTTTGGGAATAGTTCCGGAAGGCCATAATTTCCGACCGCCTGGCCCTATGCATCATGCTCGCTGGATGTCTAAGGCAATTTATACACTGAAGCTATACCTTTTTCGAGAAGTCTTCCGTTTAACTAAACACGAAGAAAAGTATTTGCGTGATGTGTCTGTATTTATAGTGAAATTTTATGTACAATTGTGGTTTAGATCCCCGTTGGCCGTTGAAGCTCCTAATAGAGACTTTCAATTTATTCGGGCTATGTACAACTACAGTGAAGTGGACGAGAGGATTTCATTGGCAGTGCTCAAAAAAGACATGTAATCATTTATGGTACCTGGCAGACGAAAATATCACATTGGCCCTATTCGATGATAACGTTACTGTCGCAGAAAAACGAGAAATGGCACAGCGCTTATTAGCCTTTGCGGATGATACAGACAAGGATGAACATTCCGTTAAGCGCATTAATTTAAAAGTACGAGATTTGTCAACTTTTGTTTCAAAAAAATTATCTGATTTCATTACATCAAATAGTATTAAGTTTTTCGACCGGTTGAATGTATCGAAATCCTTTTTAGTCATAGATCCATCAAAGTGGCATGATCACGAAGACTTTAAAAATGCTGTTGAGATTGTACGAAAATTAAAAGTTGTTAATGATATTGCAGAGCGTGGCGTAAAACTAATGCAAGATTATAATAAGAAATTAACAACTAAAGAGCTCGAATATCAAAAATTATTACAAGTTGTCAAAGAGTATACAAAGAAGTACCCATTTAGCAGTAAGAAATCGCTTAAAAATTAAATAAAAATAAATTCATATATATTTTAAATATATTTTATTATATAAAACTAAAATAAAGTTGATTGGAGCAATTTGCGACCTTAAATCGTAAATGCTCACCAAAAAAACAGAATTTTAACCAAAAAATACAACATTTTAGCCAAAAAATGCCTATATCAAACTTTTGGTTGAGAGAGGCACCTCTAAACATTATCCGATCGGGCTTAAATTTTACAAATTTAAGTTTTACACCAAAAGGAACAATTTGAGACCATGAGACCTTTAATTTTCGAATTTTTTTTTTTCCTCCATACAAATAAGCCGAACCCTAATGTAAAAATTAAAAACCAAAATATAAAATTTGAGTCGTTAACAGACTACGAAATAATAGAAAATACAACCAAAAAGCCAAACAGAACTCAGGATGTACTAAACAAATTAAGATTCCCAGTTCAATTTAAAGCATAACTTACAGATCTTTGTACCAAATACAGTGACATATTTGGTTTAGAGACGGAAGTAATCACTAGTAACAATTTCTATAAACAAAAGTTAAGATTAGCTGATAAGACGCCGGTATACATAAAAACTATAGAAATGCAGAATCCGAAAAGCCAGAAATAGACAAACAGGTCAATAAACTAATAAAAGATGGTATAGTAGAACCATCTTTATCAGAATATAACAGCCCACTTCTCTTGGTATCCAAGAAATCTCTTCCAAATTCAAAGGAAAAAAGATGGCGTTTAGTAGTTGATTTCCGACAAATTAATAAAAAGCTGTTGGCAGATAAATACCCACTGCCCAGAATAGAAGAAATCTTGGATCAATTAGGTCGCGCGAAATACTTCTCGTGTTCAGATCTAATGTCCGGATTTCACCAAATCGAGCTAGAAGAAAAGAAACATAACTTCCTTCTCAACCAGCAACGGTTCGTATCGCTTCACGCGATTACCCTATGGTCTAAAGGTAGCCCCAAATTCATTTATGAGAATGATGACACTTGCATTTTCAGGTCTTGAACCTTCGCAAGCATTTCTTTATATGGATGATTTAATAGTTATCGGCTGTTCAGAACAGCACATGTTCAAAAACCTCACGAACATTTTCGAGTTGTGCAGGAAACACAACCTAAAATTACATCCAGAGAAATGTTCATTTTTCATGCACGAGGTAACATTCCTCGGCCATAAATGTACAGACCATGGCATCCTACCGGATGATAGAAAATACGACGCTATAAAGAACTATCCTTTACCCACAGATGCGGATAGTGTACGACGGTTCGTCGCATTCTGTAACTATTACAGAAGATTCATTTATAATTTTGCACAACATTCTCGTCATTTAACGAGGTTATGCATGAAAAATGTTTCATTTGAATGGACTAAAGAATGCAATGATGCAATTAATTACCTAAAGCAGGCTTTAATAAAACCTACTTTATTACAAGATCCTGATTTCAGCAAAGAATTTTGCATAACCACTGACGCAAGTAAAGCTGCGTGTGGTGCAGTACTCACTCAAGAGTACAATAGTGCGCAACTGCCAGTTGCATATGCATCAAAAGCTTTCCCTGTGTGGAAAGCTTTTGATGCATATGCAACTGGCAGTTGCGCACAGAAAGCATAAGTCAACTACCGAGCAAGAACTCGCAGCCATTCATTGGATAATCAAACATTTCAGACCTTATATCTATGGAAGGCATTTTCTAGTTAAAACGGATCATAGACCTCTTACTTATCTATTTTCGATGAAAGATCCAACTTCTAAACTAACAAGGATGAGACTAGACTTAGAAGAATACCAATTCACAGTAGAATACCTCAAGGGGAAAGATAACCATGTAGCAGATGCACTCTCTAGAGTTAGCATTGAAAATTTAATAGAAATAAATAGAAATATATTGATGGTTCAAACGAGATCATCAAAAAGATAGGCAGAAATCTGGCCAGATGAAAACAATAAATTACAAAATAAGAATAAAGAGCCCAATGTCTATGAAGTCAATAATAATAATGACGTAAAGAAATTTGTCAATCTAAAATGTAATAATCTCAAATGTTTATTTAAACATGGAAAACGAATTATTTCACAATTTTCAGTTAATGATTTGTATTCTAAAGGAAAGTTTGACTTAGGCCAACTCTTTTCAAGGCTTAATTCAGCAGCCGAATTGCAAAATATAGTTAACATCAAGTTGTCACCGAGTGACCAAATTTTCGAATTTGTTTCACTTAATGAATTTAAAACCAGTAAGAAAAGCAACAGTCGCGCAACACGCGACAGTGGGATACCCTTCGACCTAGTATGTTCCCGTGTAGTTTAATTTCTTAAATTCATACACATATGCATATGCACATGCTTTGAAATTAATCCCGACAGATGGCGCTCGTGCTACGCGCTCGCCCGCCTCCCTTGTTAGCTGACGCACTTGGTTTTATGCTCATACTTTCTTAAATAACTTTTGTGTTTATTGTCCGATCGGACTGAAATTTGGAGACTACGTAGATATTTCATTAAGCTTAGTATATGTTAAGTCAGAAAGTTCTATCTTTTAAACAGCGCTTAAAAAATTGAGTTCAAAAATTAAATTATTGATTTGTGGGGGCGGTGGGCGTGGCACCTAACATTTGAAATAAACTTGATCTGCTTGATCCACACAGGAGTCTTCCTGCCAAATTTGGTAACTCTAGCTTTTATAATAGCTGAGATCTGTGCGTTCATACAGACGGACAGACGGACAGACGGACAGACAGACAGACATGGCTCAATCGACTCGGCTTGTGATCCTGAGCAAGAATATATTACTTTATGGGGTCTCCGACGCCTCCTTCTGCCTGTTACATACATTTTCATTTTTGCACAAAGTTAGTATACCCTTTTTGACCATTTTCAATGGTCGAAGGGTATAAATATGGGCAATAAAGTATGAAATGTAAAAATAGCGCTATTAACAAAGGTGACAAAAATAGACAAAAATGACAAAAGTCATATAAATGCAATCCTGTCAAAATACCATGATGAACCTTTACAAGGAGGCCATACAGGGATTACGCGAACCCTGCTTAAAATCAAAAGATTTTACTATTGGCATGGAATGAGACAAGCTATAACTAAGTATGTGAAACATTGTGAGAAATGCCAACGAGCTAGAGTCACTACACTACACAAAAATTCACTTATTAGTAACTTGTGCAAGTATATGAAAATAAGTAATATACAATCAACAGCATATCATCATCAAACTTTGGGAACAGTGGAGAGAAGTCATCGAACATTCAATGAATATGTACGCTCATACATTTCAATTGATAAAGACGACTGACGACCAGCGCGTAGCCGCTGTACGCTCACATAACGCACCGATCACAAAAATACCCTCCAAAAACAACCCAGAAGTTTTCTTCTCTACCGCAGCCAGATCCTCACTTGGTACAGGATTCGTTACCAAAAACGCGTCATATGCAAGCGCTCTAAGATCAGGTCTAGAGCCCCCAGCCTTCAGTGCGCCATGTTCACAAGCCAAATATGTGGACTTCAATTCGGTACAAGACAAAAAGCCAATGGAACAACAACAAAACAATTTCGAAGCAATGATATTTACCTTGCAGCAGAGCATGGCGGAGTTTATGGCGTTTATGCGGACAACCATGCAAGATCTAATGCGTAATCAAAACATGTTGATACAATTGCTTGTATCACAACAATCAAAATAATCATCATCATGGCCTCGCTAAGAATCTCTACGTGGAACGCCAACGGCGTTTCACAGCACAAACTTGAGCTAGCTCAATTCATACTCGAAAAGCACATCGACGTAATGCTACTTTCGGAAACACACCTCACAAACAAATATAACTTCAACATAAGAGGATATATTTTCTACGGAACCAATCACCCTGATGGTAAGGCCCACGGCGGCACCGGGATTTTGATAAGAAGCCGTCTCAAGCACCATTGTCATATTGAGACTACCAAAACTATCTACAAGCAACATCACTAAAAATTCATTTGGATAATGGTAACAAGCTTACTTTAGCCGCTGTTTACTGCCCACCTCGTTTCACTTTATCCGAAGACCAATTTATGGAATTCTTCAACTCACTTGGAGAACATTTTATAGCAGCTGGGGATTATAATGCCAAGCACACACACTGGGGGTCTCGACTCATGAATCCAAAAGGAAAACAGCTCTACAACGCCATTATAAAAGCAAACAACAAGCTCGACCACGTTTCTCCTGGCACACCTACATACTGGCCTACTGACCCCAAAAAACTACCTGATCTAATTGATTTCGCAGTCACCAAAAACATTCCCCGTAATTTGATAAGCGCCGAGTGCCTTTCAGACCTATCATCTGACCCCCCCCTTCCTAATAAATCTGCTTCGACACCCAGAACTAGCAAACCACTCTTATAAGTTGACTTCAGAAAAAACCAACTGGCTCAAATACAAAAAATACATAAGCTCACACATTGAGCTTAACCCACCTCTCGAAGCTGAAGCTGACATTGATAGTTTTGTTAACTCACTGGAGTCAATCATCGTTGCTGCAGCTCCGTGCTCAACGCCGCAAACAGTAAGCAAAATTACAAATCACAAAAAGACCAACCTACAAATCGAACAACTTATTCTCGAAAAACGGCGCCTACGGCGAGAATGGCAGTCCTCCAGATCACCGTCGGCAAAACAAAAGTTAAAAGACGCCACACGCAAACTTACAAAAGCTTTAAAGCAAGAAGAAGAGTTTGCCCAACGTACTTATATCGAAAAATTATCAACATCCAGTACAAAAACTCACTGTGGAAAGCTCACCCAACTCTTGGCTCACTCACAGTACCAGTGGTCCCTATTAGAAACCACACAGGTGGCTGGGCCCGTACAAAAATAGAGCCAGCACATTTGCCACTCATCTACAAAAAGTCTTCCAACCAAATTCTGCAACAAACACGTTCGAAATTCCGCCCGCAACAGACGACTCCCAGCCTCATCATGCTCCAGTTGTGTTTCGCTCAAACGAAATCTCAAAAATCATCAAAGAACATCTGAACCCAAAAAAATCAGCAGGGTGCGACCTAATTACCCCTAAGATGATTATTGAGCTGCCTTACTGTGCCGTATGCAGCATTACCCAGCTCTACAATGCCATTAACAAACTCGGCTACTTTCCAGGAAGATGGAAAAAGTCAATAATAATAATGATACCAAAGCCGGGAAAAGATCACACTGTTCCATCGTCGTACAGACCCATAAGCCTTCTATCCTGCTTATCGAAACTCTTCGAAAAATGCCTACTGTCTCTGACTATTACTCCAACACAATACCAACACACCAATTTGGCTTTCGTGAAAAACACGGAACTATTGAGCAAGTTAACCGCATAACATCAGAAATACGAAACGCATTTGAAAAACGGGAATACTGTTCTGCGATATTTCTAGATGTTTCGCAGGCATTCGACAGAGTTTGGCTGGACGGTCTGATGTACAAAATCAAAACAACGCTTCCAAACAACACTCATAAACTGCTAGAGTCGTACCTCTACAACAGGAACTTTGTAGTGAGGTGCAACACTGCGATATCCGACGAACACAGTATTGAAGCCGGTGTCCCACAAGGCAGCGTACTAGGCCCAACACTATACGTCCTATTCACAGCAGACATCCCTACAAGCAGCAACATGACAGTTTCAACATTTGCGGATGACACAGCTATTCTCAGCCGCTCCAGATGCCCAATCAAAGCATCATCTCAGCTAGCCATCTACCTGGTCGACGTGGAAAAGTGGTTATCCGACTGGCGTATAAAGGTAAACGAACAAAAATGCAAGCAAGTAACTTTCACCCTTAACAGGCAAGATTATCCACCGCTCACGCTAAACAACGTCGCACTTCCAACATCAAACGAAGTGACGTATCTGGGTGTACACCTCGATAGAAGACTAACTTGGCGCCGACACATCGAAGCCAAGAGAACTCACTTAAAACTGAAGGCCAACAGCCTTCATTGGCTTATTAACTCCCGCTCACCACTCAGTTTGGACTTCAAGGTGCTGCTCTACAACTCAGTGCTAAAACCAATCTGGACCTACGGCTGCCAGCTATGGGGAAATGCCAGCAACAGCAACATCGATATCGTTCAGAGAGCCCAGACGAAGATATTGAGAACTATCACCGGGGCACCGTGGTATGTTCGAAACGCCAACATTTACAAAGATCTAAACGTGCCACCTGTAAAAGACGAAATTGCGGAAAAAAGGAAAAGTACCTTAACAAGCTATCAACGCATCCTAACCAGCTCGCGAGGAGTCTAACAAAGCTAAGCAGCCGATCACGCCTACGTCGAAACGACTTGCCAACCCAGCAGTAATTTTATTTAGGGCCGTTTTTATACAAATAAAAGATCCAAACTAAAAAAAAAAAAAAAAAAAGGACGACTGGGACATATGTTTGAATTATTTCACGTATTGTTTCAACACAACTCCATCAACAGTACACGAATACTGCCCATATGAACTTGTCTTTGGCCGAACACCAAAACAGTTTATTGAATTTAATAATTCGAACAAAATCGACATTATATATAACATTGAGGATTACTCAAAAGAGTTTAAGTTTAGACTAGAAGTTGCGCAAAATAGAGACATTAATAGAAAAAGAAAAACAAAAAAGAAAGCTAGATTACGATAAAACAAATAGAGATGTAGAATTAAAGGTAGGCATCCTAGTACTTTTAAAAAATGAAACAGGTCATAAGCTAGAGAGTAAATATATAGGACCTTTTGAAATAGTAAGCATAGAAGATAGAAATAGCGTAAAAATTAAAAATATGAAAAATAAAGAACAATTAGTTCATAAAGATAGGCTTAAAGCATTTATTTCATAGTTACTTATACAAATTTTCTTAATTTTGTTAATATACAAATATACTTCATTCCATTTTAACAATATTGTAGTATGCGCACATGTTGTATATATATATTATACAAAGAATGCTATCAATCTGATATCAGCACAAATTACATTGTTGCAGTGTTTATGCAAACCGCGATGTTCAAGTGAAAGTGTAACATGATCACCCACTTATGAACCACACTGCCCAAAATGCATGGTCAGCGTTCTCACGCTAGCCATGCACATACTGCGCGCACACAACATACTCTCTCAATGTATGAATCATATACTATACATTGTATTAGAATACATAAGGGCCTTGGCTGCTATGTCGCAGCGCTTGGCACCCGTTAATGTTAAGCTCAACATATATTCAATAAAGATCACTCCTCGGGGACTGACGTCCCCGCTAATCCAAATTCAAAGTGTTTTATTTGGAGTTCATATAAAAAACTCTTCAATATAAGTAAAAATAAAAAAAAAAAAAAAAAAATAAAAATAAACTTAGAAAATAACTTCATAATATTACGTTATTTTTCAAAAGGAAGGAGGTGTAGTAAGATACACAAATACATATACCCTGTTTAATATAGAGTTTAATATAGAGTATGTAGCAACATTGTATAAGCGTATATATGCAAGCATTAAGTGCAATTGTAATATGACCGCTCACTTATGTATGAGACGGTTAGCGGCGCAGCGTGAGAACTGCCGCGCAAGCACCTTGTATAAAATTGCCTTATATACGCTCACACTTATATATTTAAAAACCATTATGTATTAGTCTTAAGCAAAGAATATTTTCGCAATAAAGAAACAGTTAGACTTGAACTGGCAAACAACGAAGTACCTAATTGTTTATTATGGCGACCGTTAATTATTACAATAACTCAAATTATCGCGTCTGCTGCGTCGTTAAGTTTTTGAAAAAAGACCATGATCAGAGATGGACAAACAATAAAATCGAATTCATATCGATAACTTATTCAAATATTTTTAACGATGATTCTTAAACAATATTTTTGATGCGATCCGCAACATATATATTCGTGCTCAGGATCACTAGCCGAGTCGATTGAGCCATGTCCGTCTGTCTGTCCGTCTAACACACAGATCTCAACTATTATAAAAGATAGAGATATCAAAATTGGCAGGAAGATTCCTGGGTACTATATGGTGATCAAGTTTATTTCAAATGTTGGGTGCCACACCCACCGCCCCCGCAAATCAATAATTTAATTTTTGAAATCAATTTGTAAGCACTGTGTAAGAGATACAATTTTTTTGAGTTAAACATATAATAAGCTAGATAAAATATCTACGAATTCTCCAAATTGCAATCCAATAAACACAGACAATCCGATCAATAAATACAGTAGTTATTTAAGAAAGTATGAGCATAAAACCAAGTGCTTGTGTGAGCTAACAAGGGACACGGGCGAGCGCGAATTGCGACTGCCATCTAGGGGGAATAATCAGAATCATTTTTTTCCCCCAAAACATGCAAGGAGGGGTATCCTCGCTCAACTGTTGCTCTTGTTTCGTCTAGTGTATCCGTTTTTTCCCGTGTTTCACCACTTATCTCCGACATATAGTTTTAAGAGCTTTGATTTTTGTAATCTCATAATAATTGTTTACGGTCCCTGCTTTTTAGGAGGAGGCCCAAATTACTCTCTGCAAGAGAATAACAAGTTTTCATGGGTTTGGATTCACCCACTCAAAACAGCATATGTCACTAGCCCAGATCATGACAATAGACTAACATATCACTGACTAAGTATGTCTATTTTTTGTGAAGTCTGCCATGTCTTCTCCTGCTTTCGGTTGAACCAAGCTTTAATGCCATTCTAAAGTCGAACGCTACAGCCATAGATTCTGACTGTACGTGTGTTATTTATAAATTAAAAGAAGCAGTATCTTCAAAATCAATTTCACAAGGTCGTAAGTAAGAATTTAACCTACGAATTCTGAGGTGCTCGTACAGTCGGACATAAGGTGACACAGGCAGACGAAGAAAAGGTGACACAAACAGTCAGAACATGTCTAAATCATTTTGGCTGTTGATGCTGAATACATAAATACATAGTTTAAAGGGTTACTGATAACCCCTTCTGCCAGTTACATAAGAGCATATTTTTTTTTTTTAAATCTATGATGTATGTATGTATGTCTATGTTTAATTCTTCTGTCACTCACCGCACTTGAAATGTTGACTGGTGAGGGCGTTAAAGCTGTATCGCTCCAGAGCAGCAGGTTGTGCACAGTACAAAGAGATGATTACCCATTGCCTCTTCACCGACAAGTTCCAGCGATTCCAGAGCGAGTAAACGGCGCAGTTGCAGTCAATAGGGTTGCCATCCAAACGCAGTTGCTTAAGAGCGGGCAAACGGTTAAAGGCAAGCGGGGGCAACTGGGTCAGCTTGTTGTTGTCCAGGAAACTAAAGGCAGAAGCAGGCAACGGGAGGATTACCCATAAACTGCAAGTCTAGTAAAGATGTTGAGCAAAACTTACATGCGATGCAAATTCAAGTTGCTGTCAAAGAGTCCGTCGGGCAGTTGCCAAATCTCGTTGCTATTCAGATAGCTGCACGAAAGAAGGAGACACAGAAACGCGTTTTTTAATTAAACTTGAACTCAACTCAACGCAACTCGCAATCGAAATTGCAATCGCAATTGAGATGAAGATGGAGATTAGAGAAGCATGTTAGGTTGCCGCCTGGTGGGCGTGTCGCTTGTACTTACAGCACCTCCAGTTTGGGCAAATGGCGAAAGATGCCGGCTGGTAAGCGGCTTACACGATTCTTGCTCAAGTAGAGAAACCGTAATGCCTTGAGATCCTTGAAGGCATCCTCCTGCACATAAGCCAGCTCGTTGTCGTTGAGGAAGAGCGTCGTCAGTTGACCAAGTCCATTGAATGCGTTCGCTGGCAGCTCCTCAATGTGATTGAAGCGCAAATCCCTGCAAAATGACAGCCATGAGACAAAGGCAAAAGCGTTTTTAGCCAAGGAGACAAAGGGGAGAATCCACTACCCAACCCAAGATTGTTGTTCCATTCTGAAGGGCAGAGTGCATAATGGAGCAGAGCGGCAGTGACGAGCTTCTCTTTCTTCTCTCTATTTTGCTGATTCCAGTTTGCTTGCCGCAATTTGCTGCAACTTGCTCGTTGCCGGACATGTGTCACAGCCAACTGGGGTGTGGGTGGCAATCTGTGTGTGTAACCAGGACCCACAATTGCCATATGCAATTAGTGCGTTACTCGAGCACACAATCAACACTTGGGACGGGACTTGGCTGCACGGCAGCAAACCCCTATTTGCATTTTCCAACTCTCTTTTTGCCTCTGCAAATGACCAACTTGTGCGTGCACTGCGAAAGTAAATCCTTCAGCCATCCTCTCAAGAAACTGGACACAATCAAGTGTCGATAACATATGTATGTATGTATGTGTCTGTCAGCAGACGCACTCGATAGATAAAGAAAGTACTTAAGTTAAATAAGAGATTTGATATCAGTAGATAAGTAACAATTTAAAGATGTGTTATCGAAGTACGATCACTAAAAGAAAGAGAGACAGAGAGAGACTGAGAACTGCGCCAACAATAAAGAGCGGTAATCGAATTTAAATAATTGTGGAAGGACACCCTACTCCTATCATGCATATATTGTAAAACTTCTATTACTACAATCCAATCATTTTGCTCACCGAAAATGTAAATTACAAAAATTTTTTGAACTTTCAAAATGCATAAACCAAACTCACGCAACTTGTTTTTACTTATTTCAATTCCATAAACAGAGTTTTGTTGTCTCTCACTCTCTCTCCCTCTCTGTCTCTCTGGATTCCATAATCTGTTAGACCTTTGGGATATGCAAACTAAAGTAAATACGCAGTTACACAAACATTTTGCACACATTAAAAATTAATTAGGAAAAGTTGTTGTGCCATAGTTTTTATGCTTAGCGACAGCGCAGTCATGCGATAAGCTCCACAAGCAAACACACACGCACAAACATGCACACACATGCACGCACACCACGCACACGCGGGTCCCCACATTGGCGCAGTGCTGCTGCCTCTACCGAGTTTATGGAAAATAAGTGAGCAGCTGAAAAAACCTTCTAATCAACGTGGAAAGTTGCTGCAGCAGCAACTGCAATTGCAAATGCAATGCGGCAAGCGGCAAAAACAACAACATGTGAATTGCTAACAACTTGCTAAAATACTACGATGTGCAGAGTGGGCTGAAATATGAGCGGCATTACCATAACTAAATTTGCAATAAAACTAATAAATCGATTCGTACAGCAGCCCAAATAAGTATGCTATGATATTTGCAGTATGCAAAATACCAACTTAATTAATTTGGTATTTTTATGGCTAGCAAATAAAAATTAATTACTAACGAAAACCGATACTTATCAAATACATTTTCATTAAATAAATACACTAATAATTAGAAAGAATGAGAAAAAAGATGAATTAATTACCACTTTGAGGGAAAACAGAAGAAACATGCCATGAGGCACCCTGTAAACGGGTAGAGACTGTGGAGCTTGGGTTTCTGTTAGCCTCTGTCTCTGTTTTTACTGTTGTTGTTGTTCTTGCTGTGGCTGTTGTGCAGGCGATAATTATGACCCAAGCTTGCGGCTCTGAGCCAAGGAAGAGCCCAATTGGGGCAGAGGGGCTGGAGCGGTTGCTTAGTCCTCGTTTGTGCGGAGTTGTCTAAACAAAAATTATGTTGTGTGGCTACTGTAAACATGCAACGCACAGAGTGCGGCAGCAACGACAACAGCAACAACAACAAAAGTAGAAGCAGCAGCAACAACCTAACCCTAATTGGTGTCAGCGTTCACTGCGTGGCTCTGCCACAACGTGCCAGCTTTGGTATGCTACTGTGTGTATGCGTATATGGGTGTGTGTGCTGGCTAAGTGCATATGCTGCCTGTGTGTGCAAATTGCAACTAAAGACGAGCAAAAAAAGGCAACACAAACAACGCACGACAACGAAAACAACTTAAAAATCCAGAACAACACTAAAACCACTCACACGTACAGCTTGAGGGCTCCACTGACAACAACAACAACACCAGCAGCAGGCTGTGAGTGAAATACTCGTACTTACACACACACATGCACACTGAACGCCCAAATGTTGGCACATACAAAGCAGCTGCCGCTGCTGCTGCCTCTGTCGACGTCACTGTGGTCTGTCCTGGTCGGTTCCTGTGAAAGAACCAAGCCCTCGGGCCAACTGCGTTTGTGTGTGCATGCAACTCCTGCCCCCCTGCCCCCACATTGCCCGCTGCACTCACTCTAGCAACCACATGCACATTGCGGGCATGCAGAGGCGCAGGAATGCGTTGGATATGCTGCAGCAGAAGGCGGTTAGGGGGCGGAGGGAGGAGCGGCATTTGCTGTACGAGCTGAAAGGTAGTTTGTTTTGGAGCTGCGACAACGATTTGTAAGTTGCCTCCGCATATCCTGCATGCTGGCAATAGTTGGCCATACGAGAAGTCTTTGTGTGCGCATACGGCAGCTTGATCCAGTTTTTCGCTCAGCTCTTGCAAACTCCATTAGCCCCTTCTCCATTGCCGTTTACTGGTTGCCTGAGACAGTCAACAACTCACTGTGGGGCAGTGGAAACATCGGGAGTGACAGCTGAGCTGGTGTCGAGTGGCAGCTGGAGGGATGCGAGGCAACTTGCTCTTTGAGACATGTAATCAAATCATTAAAAAGCACCTGCAAAGCGAGCATGATGCATTGCAGTGTTGTAAAAGGCGTAATTCGTGTAGTATTTAATACTTGTAACAGACCACTGTTAAGCTTACGGAGCAAGCAGAGTTTAGCCTGATTTAATAACATGGCCTGTTATCGATATTCACTACAGATATGTACTTGTACCAGACAACTGTTAAGCTTACAGTGCAAGCTGTGTTAAGCCTGACTGAATAAGTGAGCATGTTATCGATATTAACTGCTGATATGTACTTGTAACAGACAACTGTTAAACTGTTGCTAAGCCTGACTTACTAACAGACGTATGTGTACGATATTTACTGCTGATATGTACTTGTAACAGACAACTGTTAAGCTTACAGTGCAAGCAGTGTTAAGCCTTACTGAATAACTGAGTATGTTATCGATATTAAAAGCTAATATTTATTGGTAACTGACAACTGTTAAGCTTACAGTGCAAACAGTGTTAAGCCCGACATAATAACTGAGCATGTTATCGATATTTACCGCTGTTATGTACAGCATGACTTCAACGAAACGAAAGCCTTAGAACTAATGGGAATAAATAAATATAAAACAAGCTGGTTCAGTATTTTATACTGATTTAGCACCACTGTACATGCATGGCTCTACTTTGCCTTCTGTTCTCTTCCCCAGCGTCCTCTTGACGTGTGACAAACGATGGTCCACTCAATACACATACAAACATACATAGAGAATACGTCGAGTACTCAGCCTAAGCCTACGCAGTTGGATGTGCTTCTCTTGCAACGGCCACAGTAGCGGCAGCAGCTGCCCGTAGTATGTTTGTGGCAGTTGCAGGCCGCATAGTTTGCGTGTCGGTTGCGCAACTATTTGTCGAGCATCGGCAGCTAAAAAAGGAGAAGGACAAGGCTGCAAGGCTCTTGCACCAACTACTTCCCAACACGGCAAGCAAGGCTCTCAGGTAAAAATAACTGTCTCGACGCGGCCGCCTGCTGAGCTATGGACCCACTGCCACTACTGGCTTGTCTGCTTGGTTGGTCTATTTCAATCAGAAGTTCCCACTCACAGGCCCATCCGACGCACTGTTCGCTAAGGAAATTGCATTTTTTATGCTCGACTTGGAGTTTCTTTCAGTTTTGGCTTCCGCCAGTGATGGAAAACGACTTCAATAACGGCAAATGCATTAAGAGAGAGCTTTTGTTTTTCCCGATACTATTGCCTGTTTGAAATTCCAATTAAATTTATACGCATACATGCGCCCATCCCACACACACACACAAGCATACATGTGCTGCATTTCCGTTCGGCTTGCCAACACTGTCAGGTTCAGTCCGGTGCTGTCCGTCTACGTCCGGACCTGTCCCGTCTGCCGTCCATCAGGCATCCATGTCTGCACTTAATTAATGCATATTATTGACAAAAGCATAGCTGGTTCGAATATGTTTGTCTATTCACGCATGCCTGCACTCACACGTATAGCGAACATGCCGAACACACACACAACCACACACACTCTCGTACGCTGGCATGTGCTTATGGGATTGTTACGTACACGCTTTGATGTTCGTGTAGAGAATTTATGGTTAGCTCGCAAAACTAAAGCCAAGCAACATGGTGCACCACAGTACACCTCCCGCCCCAGTCCCCATCTCAGCCAGACAGTGCAAATTGTATGAAAACAATAATCATTGTGTAGCTAACGGTAAGCCAACAATTGCAGCATCACATTTCGGCACGCCTCCTCCCTCACTTTCATTGCCGTGGGCGTGGCACATACAGTAAGGGTAAAGGATGTCGTAGAAGTGGCAGCGTGTGCTAAACTATTTAGTGGCCTAACAAATTTGATTTCAATTAGTTTCCCAAATTAGTGACGCGAAACCGCAGCAGGTGAATTAGTGCGAGCTGCGAATAAGGTGAGTTGGTGGAATTCCGCCAATGTGGAGTACTTTAATTAAAGCTGTCGGCAACCAATCAACCAACCTTAGCAAGATTTGTTGAGACGTCAATTTAAATAGATTAAAAGCGACTGATCACAGTAAAATTGATATCAATTATTTTTAACATGAACATAGGTAACTATTGTACCGTGAGTAAACTATTCTGTTATACCAGCGGTGAGCTATCGATTACTGTTAACATAGAAGGAACGAACTATCGTTTAGTCAGCTGGTAATGCTGTTCATCTTATGCAGTCATTGTCAGCAATTCTCGCTGAACATTAACAAATGATATTTATCCAAAGTGTCATGTCTATGATATTTAATATTCTTTGATTTAGTTATCATTTGTTTTTTTTTTTCTAAAAAAAAAAATTATTATATTTATTAAGTGAAGAATGCATAAATCATAATATTGTATCTTAATATTAATATCATTATTATCATTAATATCATAATATTGTATCTTAATATTACAGGGTGGAGAAATATTCTTAAGAATTACCAAACACTATATCAAAATGAGTGAAGTAGGAACAATTGTTTTGGCGAAGCCTTGCCGTTTTTTTTGAAAACCATGCCCATCTCCGGTATTTGAACCCGGAACCCCTTTACGACTCAATTTAGTTATCATTATTATTAACATTGACATAACAACGATTATTAACATAAATTAATTTAAATTCCGTAAACGTGCTTTCATGTTAAGCTTTAGCAGTATTTTGCAGCACTGCTTGCTTAACATTAACTCAATTTGTCCAATTTACTTTCTGACTTAAGATTTTCTTACACATAAAGTTTGCATGGTATAAAAAAGCAATAAATAAAAGCAATAAGTATAATAAATACTACACGCAGTTATCTGCTGCACATCTGCACCTTGAGGTATGCAACAGAAACAACTGATAAATATGCGTTTTTTATTTGCACAAGCAGAGCCCACGGCAATACCTACAACGCATAAATTCTCCACACAGCCACGCCCCCCTCACCGCAAGTCTCCTCGTAACACAGTACTTGGCTTTGCTCTTATCCGCACGATCATATGGTGGGTGTGGCACGTACTCAGGTGTGTAGTATGGAAAGATGGCGTCATGTTTCCTTGTTACACGTTGTCGCTGTTCTTACGGCTTCGTTGCAGGCGGCGCTGCTGCTGTTGTCTCTGATTATGATTTGTCTGGCTTACACACAGCTTAAGCGCATGTAAACACAGACACTTGCACACACTCGCACACACTCGCACACACATCGCGGCTCAGGCAGCAGCTGGTAACGCCCCAGCGACTTGTTACAGAGTGTACTGCCTTCCCCCCTTCCCCCCGCGCAGGTGTCTTTATGGCAAATGTGACAATAAAAACAAGATTTAACTTTGCCATGGCAAACGACAAACAGCCAGAGCAACATGCTAACACGACAGACACACACACACACACACCCGCATTCACAGGCAGAGATACTCACGTCGCACGTTATTGTCATAACATGGCTTACAAACACGCAAATATCAAGCAGCAGCCACAGCGACATCGACATCGACAATAGGATGCAGTGTAGCTCAAGGGGGGAAGGGAGGTAGGTAGCCAGACGGGTTAGACCTTGAGTTACCGTGGGGGAGAAGTCGAAATATGACAGTGTACTTGGAGCTACAGCAAAAGCACTTTCGTTTCAAGAGCTCATATGACTTATCTTAGCATCTCTTTCAGGATGAGCTTGACATACAGGTGGGATCTACTAGAATCTTTAATATATATTCCACAAAGCAGCTTGCTTTACCTAGATAATTATTAAGCCTGTTCTCGGTAGTCAATTTAATGTGCATTTTGTGGATCTACGCAAGTGCTTGCCAAGCACAGCATGGCCGTTCCAAGATTTATGTTGAGGTTATGACAACCATAATAATAATAATGCGGCTGCAACGGCAGTTCGCATGATGCGAGCACATCCTGGCGGAGTCTGGCTGCGGCTCACCTGGCTGTTGTGGCTGGTTGGCCAGGTGATTGCTGGCTGACAGACGATAGTCGAGCTTGAGGGAGAGGCCCCATAACAATTCCCAATTGCAACTGTGCAGCTGTATGTGTGGCGCTTATGCACCGTCTGCCTGCCTCCCACTTCGTCTGTTTCCATCCCACTACTCACTGTAAGCCGCAGTCTTTACCTGCTACTGCTGCTGCAACAATTTCATTCATTTTAGCATAGTTACATTTTATTATTATTAAACAAAAGCCACTGCTAGGCCGTTCTTTTCTGTCCTCTCCTCAATCCTCTCTTGCTTCTCTTGGTGTATTCTGTTGGCTCTCTTGACGCTGCTTGACATTGTTTACCTGTTTTGTTAGTCTACGCAAAAGTTCAGCTGTCAGTCATGCAGTCACTTTGTCACTCGGTCAGCCTCTTGCCTCATCCGTCTGCATGCCCGACTGACAGCCGCAAGGATGGATTCTCTGGCCGGGTTTCTTGTTGGGTTAGTCAGGGGTCTGGCATCAGCTACGTCTGCTCAAAGAAACTGCTTGATGTACTGATTTAGCTATAGCTAAATGCTATAGCTTGCAGCTACTGCTACTAACATGGTTACTCTCATGGTACCCTTAACTACCAGTTTAGTCAAGCAACTTAACTCTGCACTTACGGTCGTTACTGTTACTGTCATAGTAACTATTAAATTGTGATCATCTATTGCTACTGTCAAAGATATCTTAGGTGCTTCATGAGCCACAGCCCCAGATTCTACCCCAACTTTATTGAACCAGGGATATGGTCTTAACCACAGCTACTGCGACCTTCACTGTTACTTACAATCGATTGATACCGGTAAAGCTACTGCCTTAGGTAATAAGGTACTGCCCCTGCTGGTACCTCAAATCTTTCTTCACAGCCACTGCTACCGTCAATATTACTGCTACCGTCAATCTTACTGCTACTTCCTCAACACAGCTTCTGCTACTGTTACTGCTTAGATACTCTTTCAGCTGCCTTTCCAGTTACTATGGAACACTACGTTATCTAGTCTTTTCTGGTTCTCCTACTCCCTCACCTCAAGTACGGCTACTGTCCCAATTACCAATCTAGCAACTGCCACAGCAACCCAGAGCTTAAGCAACTGTCCCTGCCTCAAGTCCAACTACCTCTACTTCCTTTCACATCTACAGTAGCAGTTACTGCACCTGGACATGTCTGCCCCATGTTGGTCGGCTTAGTTTTAAGCTTTAGCTGTGATTTAATTTGGTTTGTTTACTTTATTACAGCCCCATTCAAACACACACACACTATCCCTCAATCTACATGTGAACGTGTGTGTGTGTGTTTGTCTAACTGTTAATGTAATTGCGTCCAGTTGCAGTTCTTGTTGCAATTTCGGCTACTTTGAGCACTCTGCGTAATTGCCTTGGAGATGGCGCATGCATAATATTCTTTGTTCAGCTAATGCAACTGAGAATCTCTCCAAGCACCCGCTCAACTGGTCAACTGGTCAGCACCTCCCCTCTCTCAGCCCAGATTATAAACCTCGTATACAGTTTCAGATCTGTTCAGCCTTGTGGTTGAATTGAAAAACCTTGCATATATTTTGTTAAAAAGTGCAATTTACCAGTGCAAAATATTCTGTTGAGCTGCCTCGGCTTAAGCCGGAAATAGAAAAAGGCTTTTCGACAAGGTTTTTCGACTGTTTTCATACTCTGCACGTATTGGCAATGAATGGAAGAGGGGAATATGCAGTTCGTGTGCTTAACTTGGAATTCAGACTGGTCAAATTGAACGTATGTGCTTTAAGGCAATATTCTATATGATTAATAGAGTTATACACTCCAAATTTAAAATGCAGCTGCCTATAAAGCACTAGACCTAGCTGATTTCAAATAGAGCATCTATGATAATATCATCATATTCCAGTCTCTAGTTGCCTTACTTGTTACAATCATTATATTCGGCATATGAATTAATCCCAATAAAAGCCGAGTCCAGCTGAGAGCTTAGAGCTTCACATGGATTATACCCAGACTTAAAGTGCAACAAAAAACTGTGTAAAAATCACAATACGCGTGTCCCGTTACTCGCAATTTATACGCATATTAAACAGTTTCCAATTGAATGGAGCGCTGATTTCGCTGCACTCTCATATTATATTCTTTTCATTCAGACAGCACATAGTGTGTGTATGTATCTGTGTGTGTGTGTGTGTGTTTTTTTGTCTGCAAATAAATTCAAAAGCGACTGCAACGACTCGAACGGGGGCCATGTTCGACATATAAATCGTGCTATATAATTGAATTTCACACGTTACGTTACTAGCAAAAAAAGCAGAGGAAATTGCCCAAAATACGAGACGAAAGTTTAAATAAAATTTATTTCAACAAAAATACAACTGCAGCACACACACACACATACACAAACATATCCACATACTCGAAACGTGAAAATTATAACCAAAAATCGAGCCAGTTGCCCTGGCGAAAGCAGCTTAGGCCAGTGGCAGGCAAAAAGTAGAGGGGTCACTGAGAAGAGTGGTGGGAGAAGAGGGAGAGAGGAGGCAGGGAGGGAGGGTGACCAGGTGCAAGTGCAGATATTTACACCTGTGGAAATGTCGATGGCAATCGCAGAAGTGGCCCGAGGCAAAACAGTGCCAGGCTAAGAAAACAGCAAAGTGCGCTGAGCCGACAGCGATAAGAGCAATGAAGGAGGGAGGCAGCAAGAGTGACAGAGAGAGGGGGAGATGCAGAGGGAGAACAGAGTAAGAAGAAGAACTGCAAGACAGGCAAAGCAAGACGTATACTGCCTGTTTAAGAGCCTCTCTCCCTATCCCTCTTCCTTCCCTTTTCTCTACGTTGCTTCTATTGAGTCTGCTGTCAGGTTTCGGGCCCCAAAAAGTATGCAACGAAATTTGCCAGTGAATTTTTGCTTGCTCCTGCACGTGGCGCGCAGCAACTTTTGCTGTCTCAACTGTGCTGCTGCTTTTGTTGCTGCTGCCTCAGCTCTTGCGTGTCGGCCACGTCACAAGCCAGCGCCCTTACCCACAGGCCGCACTCTTCTCCCTCTCCCTCCTACCATGCACTGCCAACTCAATTGAAGCCTTCGCCATTTTCTTTTGTTTGGTTTTTTGCGGCTTTCGCCCGCTATAATTTCCTCTTCTACTGCTGCATTTAACGCACCACAGGCAGGCAGAGGCAGCTCGAGGGCATTCCGGAAGGAAATGCCATGTCGCCGCTAAAACTGGGTTAGCTTACATAACAGCGATGGCAACGGCGCTGGCAACGGCAACATTAACGACAACGTTTTCCTTCCGCCCGATGCAGGAGTAGGAGCAGAAGGGGGAGGAGGCTGCTGCTGCCGCCGCCACCGTCACGCTTCGCCGCTTATTGCACATAATTACTGAAAATAACAATTTACGCCCCCAATAAGCGTGAGCTGGAGAGGGAGTGGCAGTGGGAAGAGGGGAAGAGGGGAAGAAGGAGAGGGGAAGAGCGTAGACTGCGTAGCCGCAACGATATCAGAGATAAGTGCAACAATGCGACGGGAATCGTGAAACGTTGAGGATGTGGATGCAAGCAGGAGGACGTATCAATTCCGTGTGAACGGACAGGCTTTTCTTGTTGAGTTGTTGTTGTTTTTGGTGTTTCTGTGGTTGTAGTTGCTCATGTTGTGTGTGTGTGTGTGTGTGTTGTTGTTGTTGTGCAGCTGTTGTCGTCATTGCGGTGGTCATGGTCAGTGCAAAAAAGGCGCCACGTTTATCGTTTACACTTCAACGAAGCTGCCGAACAATGGGAGTGTGTGTGTGTGCTGAAAATTGTTGCTCTTTGTTTAGCGCTGATCCGGGATATACTAGCTATAACAACAGCATTTGCAATATTCTTTAAGCGTCCGTCTGATTTAATCTTTTAATTCTATTCACAGCAGCACTTCTCCTATTACAGAGCCCTGTTTAAAGACCATTTACACAAGGAGATTTTATTTGGGAACTGTCATATTAGCACTGTTAACTTTACGTCAAATCGTTACGTTGTGGAGAATAAACAAGAGCCAATGAGAACTTATTGAATTCAAGAATTCAATACAAGTTGCGTGCATGCATGAACAAAGCAGAAATGGGATCAAGCAACTGAAAGGCAAAGAGAGAACGAAGTATCGCGAATAAAAAGTGGGTGCTCTGCGTGCGCATTATAAGTTAACATGTCGGTAATGATGATACAATCTTTGCATGTACATATGTAAGTGCTCTCTGACACTGTTAAACTTAACAGTTGCAAAACGTGCTCGAGTCTCTAGCAGCTATAATGTTAAATTGATGTAAATGTACAGCACACTGTTAAGTGTCTGTTGATTTTCTATCGAACTACAAAAAGCACATATCGATATGTTTTACAGAGCATTGTTAATTGTTGTGTTCGTCAATTGCGCTAACAGCAGAATCATTTATCAATTTTCACTATCAAATCGATATACAGTTCTACTCGCACTTTTGAACTTCCTTCTAAAGCAAACAAGTTTCGATTAATCAATTGTTGTGCTTTTCTTTTCCATATAATTTTCCAAGCTGCTGACTCGAACTACCGTTAACTCAGTCTCTCTCTACCAACTACTTTATCATTTTCACCTTGTCCGGCATTTTCTACTCACATAAAAATAAAATTCTCGTTAATAAAATGACGTATACGCCATGCTGGCCGAACAGCTCAACGCAACGAGGTCTGCTCAAGAAGCAGCAGCAATAGCCCAGTCTAGCTGCAGGCCAATTCCCATACCAAGCAGCTGTCCGACAAGCAATGAACTAGCTCAGCTTTCCTCTCTCCCCCTCAACATGTTCCCGCCGTTGCTGTCCAAGCTTCTCTACATTAACATTATTATGCGTTGGGTCTGTCTATCACATTTCAAATGGAATGCAGGCTACGTGGCACGCCACTTTGGCTTAGTTACTTAGTTTGCCGCCTGGACGAGCGGCCAAGGAGAGTCGTACGCTCCCCTCCCTCCTCGTTCTTCTTCTTTCTCGCCTGCTTCTCTCTTTCTGGCAGCTGAAGCCTGCTGTTGACTTTACCTGTGCCGTGATGGCAGCCCCAGCAAGTTCGGGCTCAGGCATCTCTTCAACTGCAATTGCCGCACATTTGCTTTGGCTACAAACGTTTTTCCTTTTAGATAGCCACTGCAGCTCTCCCCTTCCTGTTCCCCTCCCCTTCCCCATCTCTATCCTCCAGTCGACGCACCTTATTTCTCTACGATATTTGTCTGTCCTCCGTTGCCATAGCATACTTATGGGCTGCCTGTGCTCATGCTTGACCAGTTGCTGCTCCGCACTACATGCCGATTGCTCCACTTTGACATGTTCTGGCTGTTATCGGGCAGACCCAGCACTCCCCCTTCCACCCCTTCCCCGACCCGTTCCTCCGCCTTACCCCCTTTGGCTACTACAAAAATAACTTTGCTTATAAATTGCGGCATGAGTTGAGTGAGTTGATGCAGTTGTTGTTGCTCGCTATCTCAGCTTCTACTTTGCATTCCCTGCCCACTCCCTTACCCGCCCCACCCCCTCCTTCGCACACTAACGAGCATGCGAAATGACAAAGCTCGGGGGCGTGGCAGCGTCTGCCAAGCGAGGCGAGTTCCACTTTGTAGTAACATTAAAGCAAAAAAGAAAACAGAAGAAACCAGTAAGAAAGCAACAGTCGCGCAACACGCGACAGTGGGATACCCTTCGACCTAGTTGTCCCGTAGTTTAATTTAAATTCTACACTTGCTGCACTGTGAAATTAATCCCGACAGGGCCGCTGCCGCCCCCCTTGTTAGCTGACGCACTTGGTTTTTGCTCATACTTCAAATAACTTTTGGTTTATTGTCCGATCGGACTGAAATTTGGAGACTCGATTTCTTAGCTTAGTATATGTTAAGTCAGAAAGTTCTACTTAAACAAATTGAGTTCAAAAATTAAATTTTGATTTGTGGGGGCGTGGCGGCACCAACATTGAAATAAACTTGATCTGCTTGATCCACACAGGAGTCTTCTGCCAAATAACCTAGCTTTTATAATAGCTGAGACTGTGCGTTCACAGACGGCGAGAGACGGACAGACAGACGCGGCTCAATCGACGGCTTGTGACCTGAGCAGAATGGCCCCCCCCCTCTTCAAGGGTAAAAAACAGAAAAGCAAACGCACCGAAACTTTAAATGCAAATTTCTCAGCGTTACGGCTCTAGAGAGAATGGTAAGCCCTTCCAAGGCTGCTGTCTTCGGGCGAAATCAATGGAAGATTTTTCTATGTCAAAGATGGAACTTTCTCTCCGCCTGTAGCGCGCTGCTCGAGGCGAATTAAAAATGCATACGATGTGATTGGCAAAAAGAGTTCCGTGTGGCGGCAGAGATTACCATCATTCAATCCTTGCCACTTCCCCTTCCTCGCCCCATTAGCAATGTTACTGGGAGTTGCTTCGGGCTCTCGCTTCAACTAATTTGCGACACATTTGCAATTTATTCCAGCTCAATTTGCATAATTCCAAATCATATTAAATTTAGAGTGCAGTTTGTGGTCAATACATCATATAGCATGCTGTACTGTATAGCACATACGTATACATACATACAAACATACATACTTATGTACACCATATATCGTGTGCACTCGACTTTATTTCATTTTTATGCAAATGTAAATTTTCAACAATCGAAAAGTCAAACCAGACCAGAGAAGCCGAGTGGGTGGGCTGCCTGCTGAAAGATCGTAGAAAGTATGGAGATACGGAGAAATCATGAAGCGTATCATATATCACATAGTACAAAAAATATCGTACACTGCCAGAGAACGTCGAGCAAAAAATGATGAAGGAAAATTGTTGGGGGGGTGAGCCTTGCAAGGGAAATGCTCTGCAGAAACTTGATGCGAGTTGAGTGGCTCGTTAGGACTTGTTGACAGATGAGATTTCAGCTGGACTAAATGGGAAAAACGAAACTGTAAGCAACAAATAAATTGAATAAGTGTAGTTAGCAATTTATATATAGAATTGCTACAAACAAAATAAATGATTTTCAGTATTTACATTGTTTTAAATATTTAAGAATGTTGGGTTATGTTTGAAATGTTAATTGAAGTGCAATTTGCTTTTACACCGTCGATGATTTTATGAATCGATAAGTCACGGGTCAATCGAGTCAGTTGTCAATCGGAATGACAGCTTGCATCCTTTATGCCATTTACATGATCTGCAATTATACCCTAACCCCATTTTGCAGTACTTACAGTGCTGCATTAAACATACTCACATATGCTGTCAACACTGGCAACGCGAGAGAGAGAGAAGGTTGCCAGCAAATTGTTTTTATTATTTTTCTGTTTTTTCGGTAACGTTTTCAATATTTGCACGGCCAAATAAACAGAAAATGTATATGCAAACTGCAAAAGCAACAACAACAACAACGACGACGAATGTGGCGCACAAAAAGTAAATTTATGCATATTTAATAACAACATGCAATATTTTGTTCAGGCAGCCAGACTGACTGGCAGCTGGCGAAGGAGGCAAAAGCTGCCAGGAGCAACAAGGATGAACAAGGCATTTCTCACGCATAAATGCTTCGTAATATATGAGCAATGAGCAGGCACAGCGGGTGGCTTGGCCTGCAGAGGGTGCAGGGGGCGCAGACAAACAACATTTTTGCCAGCAAATAGTTTTCTGCCAAGCATAGGAAAGTATGCTGCAAAATTGTCTGGCTGAAGTGTGGGCGCGTGTGTGTGTGTGTGTGTATGTGCAGGGGCGGGGCGACAAGCAGTGCACTCTGCTGGACACTAATCAAACTTTTTAATATTCCGAGCGTGCAACGTGTGGCGACTTTTGTTATGATAGCAACAGCACACACACACAGACACATCGTCTGTTTTGCTCTTTTATATAAATAAATACACATAACATGCATGTGCACACACACATACATAACTACTTAAGTGTTAAACGTTAGGCAGTGTTGCAAAGCACATCAAGAGAGTTGAACGCTGGCAGTACGATAACACGCACCGATAACCGATAACAGAGCTAGGCACGTAGCAGCAGCCATTTTCATCGCACACTTATTTAAAGTTTAAAGTACTCTTTAAATAAAAGTTGTTGCAGGTTAACTTGTACATGGCCCAGTGCCGTTATTAGATTGCTTACTATGCACAGTCTGTGTGTGGGGATGTGGGTGTGGCTAGTTCGCATTTAAATCCATATTATATCGAGCTCCTGTGCCTGGCCCCATCTGCATTTTATGTGCAGCTTGTAGGATGCAGAAGCAGCACTACCAGTTAGGCTCGGCCAGAGGTCCTGGTCCATGTGCTCGGAGTAATGACAAACCAACTGCTCTAACCCGGAGCAGGGCAAGCTTAAACCACATCCCTATATATGTGCATGGTATGTGTATATGTATGTGCTATCTACAGGAACTGCTTATGCACGTGCTCGCAAGGATGCAGGATGTGGCGGGAGCAGGAGCAAGCCAGCAAAAATACATCAACATGGAATGAAATCAAGTGCATTTATTTAACGAGGGCAAAAAAGAATTTGCCCGTCAGCCTCAGGTTTGTGTGTGTGTGTGTGTGTGTGTGTGTGTGGGGCGAGTAAGATGAATGATGCCTGTGGCAGCTCCCCATGCTGCACAAACACACATTTACACACTGCCTGCCTCCATTTAGTTGCAGGTTTAAATACGCGACGAGCAAAAGTCAAAATGTTTGCGCTTTTGTACTCGCCACGCCAACTGAACTTGTGTGCTGTATGTGGTGTGTGTGGCCTGTGGGTGTGTGTATGGTGTCTACTGTGAGTGTGTGTGTGTGTGCGGGACACAAGCGTTGGGCGAGGTGCAGTGTGCCACGTTTCAACTGATGAATGGACAGCTTGAAAGGAAACCTCCTTCTGCTGCTGCATAGGCCTTGGATACCTAACGGACTGTGCACAGTGTGGCAAAAAGCGTCGCTAATTGAAACAGGCAGCTGCATTATATGCCAACTAATTTAAAACTATTTTTCCATAGAATATTTTTCCCCACATTTAATGTTCATAAATTCACACTGAATTACTTTTGCCATCTGTTTGGATTTAGTGTGTAGTTCTTCCCCATTCCGCATCTCCTGCTCTCCCCCCTGCAGTCATAATCTACTGCACAGAATTTCAGAGCACACCCAAAAATCGCCCGAGAATAAACTGTAAACAAATTTGCGCCATTAACAAAATTAAGGCAAAAACACATGAGCACATAAAAGACTGTTTGTGTATATAAAAGTCAAGAGGTCTTGACTGACTATGATATATCTGCGTACGGTTCAAACGAAACTAGTTATGTTTACAGTAAATTGATTTTGGAAGAGCTCAAATAAGTCTGTAATTTACATATTATATCATACCTTATAACTAAGAAGGTCTTGCAATCCAAAGATCGTATTATTCAACCCATATACCCCACTGTCTCAATATACCCCACACTGTGTGACATGTGGCAAATGTCTGCTTGATGCCTCCCCACAAGTTGCATGTCTCAGCGTGCTTTATGGTGTTGGGTCTCTGAGAGACTTCTGGACATATGTTTGCCAGTTGAGCTCTTGAGATTCTGTAAAAATAACTGCACAATGAGTGCAAAAATGCAACAATTATGTTCTCGAGCATCCCCGAAAATTGTGTTATGTGTGTGAAGCCAAACTACAAAAGTTGCCAACACAACCAAAACAAACCGACAGTAAATGAAACAAATTAATTAAAAGTGACAGAAAATAAAATTATAAATGAAATAAGAACGCAAAGTTCTGCTCACGCTTCGTTTTGCAGTTCTTCTAATTGTTTCCGATGTGGAATAGCTTGTCTAACTTAGCTCGTATTAAGATTGATCGGAATTTAAAAGTAATCCGAGGTGTGAGTGGACTTGAGCTGAGTAAAGGCCAGAGAAAACTTATTTAATTGTAATTTAGATTAAGGAACAATATAATGATGATAAGCTTACATTGTGTACTAGGAAAGTACTGTATTATAATAATATGCTATTTCGTATATATTCATAGATTCGAGCTATCAACGCATCGTATTATATGAAAATGCATCAAATATAGTACGAACAAATATGATACTATATAATATGATGCTGCTGAGAAATTGTCAATGTACATGTATAATATTGGATCAGAATGTATTATATAATATTTAACAGATCATATCTCAAGGAATAATATAATACAATGATTATGAGCTAACAAAGTATATAATATAGAGCTAAAAGAATTTATGACTTATCATACGAATACGAATGTGTCGTATTATACTACAATATATAAAAATGTTATTTGGTATAAATTGATAAATTCGAGTTATCAACACATCGTATCCCATCAACTGTATCAAAATTTACTTAAAAAAAAAGAATCACACCATATATATAATGCAGCTTTGGGATTGTCATTGTATGTATAATTTTAGAAGGTATTATATCATACTAAACAGATAGATTATCCCATATATATATATATGACTTTATATATCAATAGTTTCAACTGGGATTGCGAAGAACTCAACTGTTCTCAGTTCTTCCTGCAGTTACTAAACAAATGAGGATCATTTGTGTGACACCCCCTTCCTCAGAAGGGGGTTAAAAGTTACGGAATGCGAAGATAAATTGAATTCGCCCATAAATATACAAATCCTTCTCTCCAGTTTCCCTTACACACACACACACGCACACACAGAGCCTATCGCATAAATATGCATATGCTTCGCAAACATTTGCCGCGTTGCATGCAACGTGGGCTCCCAACCCATAGCCCTCTACTCCTACCCCATCCCCTCCTCCTGCTGCATAAAACTTTAGCTGAGATTCATGCGAAAAGTGCTGACATTTAGAAATAAATGCGGCGTCAGCGCGTAGCTTCGCATGCATACAAATCGCGCGCTCTGATGCGATGTGATAAATATACAGATAATATATTATATGTATATATATAGTAGAGAGCATATGGCATATACATATAGTGTGTATATCGCGCTTTATACATAGTGCAAGTTGCCGTAGTCAGACGTCGTTTAATTGAGTCAACTCGCGTGGCGAGATGCAGGAGGAACCATCAAATTTACGCCAGTGCGACAAGTAGAGAGATGGAGAGAGGGATGGATACAGAACGTGGTGCGTGTGAGGGAGACAGCTAGCGGCAGCAAGAGAACATTAAAAACTAATTTATGGATTTGCCAAAAGCCAAACTTGCTATGATTTATGCATGTTAACCAAACCCCCGACCACAACCCCGCCATCCCTGACTTCGTTTTCGCTGGGTACTTACAGCACTTGGGTATCCTGGGGCACTTGGGGGCACGGCAGTGAGGCGGGCGCGCATGCAGCGCACAATGCGTGCTTCGCAATTGCACTCCGTGGGACAGTGCACCCATTGCTCACTGCTGGAGTGGGGCAGCAGGCCGACCAGACTGGCCAGGCACAGCGCCAGGCCCGGCAGCCACGGGCTGCGCATGTTGTTGATAAATCGACGGAACAGCAAAAAAGAAGCGGATAACCGACAAAAACACCAAAAGAACTTAAGAACTCAAGCAGCAACAACGATAAACAACGTCGAGGGGCACCGGAAGTGCCCTAGCTAACCCGGATAGGCCGTGCGGATAGCGGATAGCAAGCCCCTGAACGGGGTTTATCACTCCACGCTTTTGTCGCGGTCTCAGTTCCTTCTCTTTCTGCGCAAGTGACGCACGTATCACAAAACACTTTGAAAATATTTGGAATATGTCTTTCGGGGTCTTATCGCTCTTTTCGGACTTTTATTTGGATTCGGACACGTACTCGGATTCGAAATTGCTCTGCGCTCCACGCGATTCGCGAACTGCACACGCCAAAGGCCGACGAGCATCTGAAAGCTGAAGCTGATGGGGCAAAGCGATTCACCGAGTCGAGGCAAGGCGAGCCGAGCCGAGCAACATCAGCCTGTGCCCGAGCAGCTGCAGTCTCTGTCGACGTCGACGTCGAAACTGCGGATGCAGTTTTGATAACATTTTCCTGAGGCGACGCGAGAAGCAACTTAGTTCTAAATTTGGCTATGCTTTCCTTGTACAGGGGAATGGAGGGCTCGTGCGTGCGTGTTTGTGCGTGTTTATGCGCTGTAAATAAGCCGACGGTAGCAACTTAACACGCCGCACTCACTTGCTCCATTCAAGCCAGCGTAATCACTTGACGAAGTCATCGCGAGTCTTGTGTTGCGATTTACTCAAAAAATTTGCAAAAGCAAAAGTTAAAAGAGCAACGGGATAAGGCAGGGCTGGACTGATAAATGCCCTGTAATTTGGGTGAATTAGAAAAAGATTCGAATACTTGATTCTACAACGATTCTTAAGAAGGTATCTATATTTAATGTATCAAACACTTCCATCCAACTCATTAGACGTTTGCAAGTTAACAAACTCGGATTGGAAATAATATTTTATTTGAAGTGAGTAAAACAAGTCCAGTATTATTCGGTACAAAATAAACAATTGTGATCTTAAACTAAGCGTAAGTTGTGTGATATTAAAGCTTCTTGATAAAAGAAATATATTGAACAGTTAGCCTAGGGTGTGGTATACAGAAAGCTTTCTGTCAACTTTGGTGTCTTCTGGACTTGGGACTAAGCTAAGATCTCGACATTCAAATGTACGAACAGAGGGACAAATCATACAAACATAATTCATAAGGTTCATAAGGATTGACTTTCAAGTGTTTAAGCGGCTTCTTTATAATTCATAAAGCGATTAGTGAGGAGCTGAAGGTGATCACTTGCAGGGCGGGTGGTGTCCAAGAAATAATAAAAATCGAACAGTTAGGTTTGTTGTGCAGAACGACTTCTGTCAAATTTAATGTCCCTATGGGACAAGGGACTAGTTGAGATCTCGACGTTCAAATGAAAGAACAGAGGGACAACCTAGGCTAAAATATTTTATGGTGTTTTGTACGCATTCCTATTACAATGGAGAAAGAATGATTGGACCGGCAATATTTTTAATATAAAATAAGATTTTCCAAAATATAGATTTCTTAAAATCTATTAATGATTTTGTTTATATAAAATCGAGAGAAACCCAGTAAGAAATGCAACAGTCGCGCAGCACACGACAGTCGGATACCCTTCGACCTACATTTGTTCCCGTGTAGTTTAATTTGTTAAATTATACACATATACATACACGTATGCACATGCTTTACAATTATTCCCAACAGAAGTGCTCGCCCTTCACGCTCTCGCCTGCCGCCTTGCCTTCCCCGGCACAAGCACTTGGTTTTATGCTCATACTTTCTAAATAACTTCTGTGATTATTGTCCGATCGGATTGCAGTTTGGAGAATAAGTAGATGATTTATTCAGCTTAGTATATGTTAAAGTCAAAAAGTTGTAGCTTTCATACAAAGTTCAAAAATTACATTTTTGATTTACTGG